>JACEEZ010010285.1:95000-105000 GCA_016584305.1 Chionoecetes opilio | reverse complement strand
GTTATTCTACGATAGTCCTGTTATTCTACTATAGTCCTGTTATTCTACGCTAGTCCTGTTATTCTACGCTAGTCCTGTTATTCTACGATAGTCCTGTTATTCTACGATAGTCCTGTTATTCTACGATAGTCCTGTTATTCTACGATAGTCCTGTTATTCTACGATAGTCCTGTTATTCTACGATAGTCCTGTTATTCTACGATAGTCCTGTTATTCTACGATAGTCCTGTTATTCTAGGATAGTCCTGTTATTCTACGATAGTCCTGTTATTCTACGATAGTCCTGTTATTCTACGATAGTCCTGTTATTCTACGATAGTCCTGTTATTCTACGATAGTCATGTTATTCTACGATAGTCCTGTTATTCTACGATAGTCATGTTATTCTACGATAGTCATGTTATTCTACGCTAGTCCTGTTATTCTACGATAGTCCTGTTATTCTACGCTAGTCCTGTTATTCTACGATAGTCCTGTTATTCTACGATAGTCATGTTATTCTACGATAGTCCTGTTATTCTACGATAGTCCTGTTATTCTACGATAGTCATGTTAGCAGTTTTCTATATCGGACTAATATATACTTACTGTTTTTTGTAAGATTGGAGAAGCTGCCGAGCGGATGCAACTAATTAAGTATGGGGAAATGGGTCACCGTTACAATAACTTTAACATGGATATTATTAGTAATGCCTTAACTATATAATTGTAGTAATGCATATCTATCGACAAAGCCAACTACCTGGTGAAAACGGAAAATGTCATAGTTGAAGTTAATAATAATGTTAATGATAACTGTTACTATTGATAAGACAAAAATACAAAAGACAATGAAAAGATGGAAAAAAATGAAAAAAAGGAAAAAAAGGAAAAAAAACAAAAATACTAATTAAAGAAAAAGAAAGAAAACATAAATAAAAGAGTTGCAAAATGAAAAAAATATGAAAATAAGATGAAAAAGAAAAAGACAATTGGAAAGAAAAGGAAAGAAGACAGAAATATAACAGATGAAAAATGAAAAATAGAAGAGGAATTTTCTCTCTTTCTATACTTTGACAAAATTCCTCTTTATTTCATGTTTTATTTTCCTCTACATTATTCAAATTTCCAAAACAACAACAACAACAACAACAACAACAGCAACAACAACAACAGCAACAACAACAACAACAACAACAACAACAACAACAGCAACAACAACAACAACAACAACAACAACAACAACAACAACAACAACAATAACAGCAGCAACAACAACAACAACAACAACAACAACAACAACAACAACAGCAACAACAATAACAGCAGCAACAACAACAACAACAACAACAACAACACAACAACAACAACAGCAACAACAACAACAGCAGCAACAACAACAACAACAACAACAACAACAACAACAACAACAACAACAACAACAACAACAACAGCAACAACAGCAACAACAACAACCAAAACAACAACAACAACAACAACAACAACAACAACAACAGCAACACAATTAATAATAATGATAGTTCTGATGATGTTAACTAATAATAACAAATAATGATAACAATAAAATAACGTAGATACCAATAATAATCATAGTAACAGTTATTATTATCATTATTAGTAACCCCTTCAAGGCTAGATCTTTCCATTAATATATAACATAGTCCGTTGTTAGCCATAAAATCACGAAAAGTAACTAAATAAACCAAATTAGATAGTGGACAAGGATACTAAACAGGTCATATCTATATAATATTGCTTATACTCACTAAAAATCGTCTAATGGTAGCCAAATAACAATGGAAATTACGTTCTGGGTCTCAAGGGGTTAACTTCAATTATGACATTTTACGTATTCACCAGAGATATCCTAGAAAGAAAATAAATATGTTAAGGAAATAAAGCTCGTTCTCTCGTTTCTTCTGGGAACAAATTTTCAAGGCAACGTTGGCATCTCTGCTGCCTTGACATATTTTTATATGTCTTCCACGTGACGTAGGGATCAAAGAAACATGTTGTACCCTGTTGTAAAGCCACGTGTCTAAGGAACAACAACAACAACAACAACAATAACAATGATAGTAATATGTATAATAATAATACTATAATAATAATGATGATGATAATGTGGATTACCAATAAGGATTATAATGAATCAAGAGAAGAGAGAGAGAGAGAGAGAGAGAGAGGAGAGAGAAGATGAGGGGACGGAGAGAGGAGAGAGAGAGAGAGGTGAGAGAGAGAGAGAGAGAGAGAGAGAGAGAGAGAGAGAGAGAGAGAGAGAGAGAGAGAGAGAGAGAGAGGAGAGAGAGAGAAAAGAGAGAGAGAGAGAATAACGAAGGTAATAAGTATGGAGATGAAGTAAGCAGACTTAGCATGAAGGAAAAGAGTGAAGGAAAGGGACGTGAAAGGGAAGGAAGGAAGGGAAGGAAAAGGAAGAAGATGAGGAAGGGAGAGGGAGGGAAGGAGGGAAGGAGGAAAGGTAGGAAGGCACTGCTATGTTAATTACATATGTCCTTGTCTGGCAGGTGATACGTAGAAGGAAGGAAGGAAGGAAGGAATGAAGGAAGAAAGAAAGAAGGAAGGATGGAAGGAAGGAAGGATGGAAGGGAGGAATGAAAGAAGGAAGGAAGGAAGGAAGGTGAAAGGAAGGAAGGAAGGAAGGAAGGAAGGAAGGGAGGGAGGGGAGGAAGGAGGGATGGAAGGAAGGAAGGAAGGAAGGAAGGAAGGAAGGAAGGAAGGAAGGTAGGAAGGAAGGAAGGGAGGAAGGAAGGAAGGAAGGAAAGAAGGAAGGAAGGAGGGATGGAAGGGAGGAAGGAAGGAATGAAGGAAGGAATGAGGGGAGGAAGGAATGAGGGGAGGAAGGGAGGAAGGAAGGAAGGAAGGAAGGAAGGAAGGAAGGAAGGAAGAAAAAGAAGGAAGGGAGAAAAGAGAAAAAAGGGAGGATGGGAGGAAGGAAGGAGGGAAGGAAGGAAGGAAGGAAGGAAGGAAGGGAGGAAGGAAGGGAGGAAGGAAGGAAGGAAGGAAGGAAGGAAAGGAAGGAATGGTAGGTAAGGTAGAAGATGGAATTTTGAAGGTAGTACTCGAAAGACAGGGAAAGATAAGGAATGGAATAGAGATACAAAGATGGAATGATTGAGTTGGGATTAACAAAGAAGGGATGAGAAGAACAGGAGGGAGAAAGAGGAGGGAGGGAGGTAAGGGTGAAGGGGGGAGGGAGGAAGGGGAGATGGAGGAGGAAGGAAGGGGAGATGGAGGGAAGAAGGAAGGGAAAAGGAGGAGGAAAGAAGGGGAGATGGAGGGGAAAGGGGGAAGGAAGGGGAGAAGGAGGAAGAAGGAAGGGGAGATGGAGGGAGGAAGAGGAGAAGGAGGGAGGAAGGAAGGGGAGATGGAGGAGGAAGGAAGGGGAGAAGGAGGAAGAAGGAGAGAGGAAGGAAGGGGAGAAGGAGGAGGGAGGAAGAATGACAGCAAGAAGGAAGTAGTGTGAATCATCTTTTGGAAATCTTTTGAATATCTTGAGTTCGAACGTTGGTGATAGATGATGGTGTGTGTGTGTGTGTATATGTGTGTGTGTGTGTGTGTGTGTGTGTGTGTGTGTGTGGTGTGTGTGTGGGGGTGTGTGTGTGTGTGGTGTGTGTGGGGGTGTGTGTTGTGTGGGTGTGGGGGGTGTGTGTGTGTGCAATCATCCTAGAATACTTATACTTTCTAATCAAAGCAACTGAAAATAAAAATGAGTACGAAATGTAGGTTTGCTAAGACTTCCTTTGGCAGCCACGTATTTTTTTTTCTTTCGGTGGATATTTCGGCGCAAAACAAGTTATTAAATCTGATATTGTGGAGCGAAGTGAATTTTTTGCCTAATTGCGTATAATATTGCATTCATATTTTTTCCTTTTTTTTGGTGAATATATTTGAGAGCGAAAAATAAATCGACGCTCTCTTGTTCTCTCGCAGTCGATTTCGTTGTTCCACTTCATTTGGTCTTCCCATTGTCCTTGGCTCGAGTTTCCTCTGTTCAAGGTTTGCTCACTGTGCATCACTTATTGTGTTGTATCTGACTGCATTTTTCATATCTCAGTCTTTCATCTCAGCTGCCTCTGTGTTCCAGTGAGAGGCTTCAGCTTCATGTTATCCCCCCCTTCCCCCTTACCCCCTTCCCCATCCTTCCCCCTCACTCCCCATCCTTCCCCCTACACTCCATCCACTCCCCCTGTCCTCAGTCCCCCTATTCCCTCCCCCTTGTCCTCAACCCTCCTATCCCCTCCATTCCCCATCCCCATCCCCTTCCATGTTCTCTCCCCCATCTTACCCTTACTCCCCGTCCCCTCCCCCTGTCCTCAATCCCCCTTCTCCCCTTCACCTCCACTCCCATCCCCTCCCCCTGTCCTCAACACCCCCCACCCTACCTTCCCCTGTCCTCAACACCCCCCACCCCACCTCCCCGTCCTCAACACCCCCCACCCCACCTTCCCCCTGTCCTCAACACCCCCCACCCACCTTCCCCTGTCCTCAACACCCCCCACCCACTTTCCCCTGTCCTCAACACCCCCCACCCCACCTTCCCCTGTCCTCAACACCCCCCACGCCCTTCTTTGTGATCACCGCATCTCCCTTGCTTCTATAACTCCACTACTCTGCTTTCCTCCTCCTCTGTCTTTTTGTTTATTATTCGAGAACCACAACTGTCTCCTTTCCCTATACTCTGCTTTCTCTTCTCTTTTTTTTGTATTGTACCAAAACTGTCTCCTTTTCTTCTACATTCCTACTACTTTTCTCTCTCTCACAGTTTCCCCTATTTTGGCATTAAATCAATCAATCTTTCTCTATCTCTATTTTTTTTTGTATTATTCGTGAACTACAAGCTCTCTTTTTCCTCCACTACTCTGCCTTTTTCCTCTTCTCTCTCTCTCTTTTTTTTTTTTTTACGGACCACAACTGTCTCCTTTTCCTCCTCTACTCTGCCTTCTTCCTCCTTGCTGTCTTTTTTTTATTTTTTTTCATTATTCGGACCCTTTTCCTCCACTACTCTGTCTTAGCCCTCCTTTCTCTCTCTCTCTCTCTTTTTTTATTAATCGCGAACCACAACTGTTTCTTTTTCCTCCACTATTCTACCTTCTTCCTCTTTTTTCTCTCTTTTTTTATTATTATTCGCGAAACACAACTGTCACCTTTTCCTCTATACTTTTTTTCTTTTTTTTACGAACCACAACTGTCTTCTTTATCCTCCACTATTCTACCTTCTTCCTTTTTTTTTTTTGGGGGGGGGGGGGCAACCACAATTGTCTCCTTTTCCTCCTCTTTTTCCTTCCTCGTGCACACTTCATGACCCACTTCTCCTCCTTCTCCTTCTCTATAAGCGTCTACCTTCAATTTTCACCTTACTCTACACACGTGACTCTCTCTCTGTCTCTCCTTGCATCTGACTCATGCATCCATTGTGATAACTTGTATCTCACACCTGTCTCTCCTATCTCATCCCATACATGAGTGACTTCCCCATCCGCTCTTGTCTCATCTAGTATGTCTATCTCTTTACTATCTTTCCTATCGCTCTTGTCTCATCTAGTATGTCTATCTCTTTAATATTCCCTTTGTATCTCCTCATTTTCCCTCTATTGCATCACTACACTTGCCTCCCTTTTAATATAAACTACAACCTTTCCTTTCCCTGTATATTTCAACTACCTTTGTTTTCCTTCACTATACATACATCACTCTTGTCAACACCATTTCCAAACATAGCATCTTCTGGTCGCTTCTATATAATAATAATAACAATAATAATAACCCTCTCTCTCTCTCTCTCTTCTTTATATACATTCCTCTTGCTCCACTTTCCTCTACCTTCAGTCACCTCTCAGTCAGTCAAGCCTCATGTCCTTTCACTACATAACCAATGCCTCCCTTCACCCCTCCCCTCCCTTCACCCCTCCCCTCCCTTCACCCCTCCCCTCCCTTCACTCCTTCCCTCCTTCCCTCCTTCCCTACCCTCCCTTCACCCCTCGCCTCATCTCTCCTCTTCCTTCACCCCTTCCTTCACCCCTTCCTTCCTTCTCTCCCCTCACCTCTTCCCTCCTTCCCTTCATCCGCAGTAATCACATCACTCACTTCCTCAGCTGACACGGTTAGCTAGATTCCCCTTTCCAGGTACTAGTAACTCTCTACCTTACTACCTTAGACGTTGTAACCATGCCTCCTCGTCTCCCGTCCTCCCGTCCGTTACTAATCACTTCTCCTCGTCCTCCCGTCCGCTACTAATCATCTCTCCTCCTCCCTCCCTCCACTACTACAATTACTTTAAGGGCTTCTGGCGGCACCAATGCAGATAAATATTTGTTTGGCATGGGTCATTTTCTACTCTGGGGAATGTACTAATTCAATCTAAGTTGGTTGCATTCGGTAGCTTCAATGTTTGTGCTAGCCTAGATGAGTGGCGGGGGTCGTGGGGCTCATTTTAAGGGCCTCCCGTCCGCTACTAATCACTTCTCCTCGTCCTCCCGTCCGCTACTAATCACTTCCCGTCCTCCCGTCCGTTACTAATCACTTCTCCTCGTCCTCCCATCCGCTACTAATCACTTCCCGTCCTCCCGTCCGCTACTAATCACTTCTCCTCGTCCTCCCGTCCGCTACTAATCACTTCCCGTCCTCCCGTCCGTTACTAATCACTTCTCCTCGTCCTCCCATCCGCTACTAATCACTTCTCCTCGTCCTCCCGTCCGCTACTAATCACTTCTCCTCGTCCTCCCGTTCGCTACTAATCACTTCCCGTCCTCCCGTCCGTTACTAATCACTTCCTCCTCCGTCCTCCACGCCCATCCGCTACTAATCACTTTTCCTCGTCCTCCCGTCCGCTACTAATCACTCTCCTCGTCCTCCCGTCCGCTACTAATCACTTCCCGTCCTCCCGTCCGTTACTAATCACTTCTCCTCGTCCTCCCTCCGCTACTAATCACTTCCCGTCCTCCCGTCCGCTACTAATCACTTCTCCTCGTCCTCCCGTCCGCTACTAATCACTTCCCGTCCTCCCGTCCGTTACTAATCACTTCTCCTCGCTCCCGTCCGTTACTAATCACTTCTCCTCGTCCTCCGTCCGCTACTAATCACTTATCCCTCGTCCTCCCGTCCGCCTACTAATCACTTCTCCTTCTCCTCCCGTCCGCTACTAATCACTTCCCGTCGTCCTCCCGTCCGCTACTAATCACTTCTCCTCGTCCCTCCCGTCCGACTACTAATCACTTCTCCTCGTCCTCCCGTCCGCTACTAATCACTTCTCGTCCTTCCGTCCGTTACTAATCACATTCTCCTCGTCCTCCCGTCCGCTACTAATCACTTCTCCTCGTCCTCCCGTCCGTTACTAATCACTTCTCCTCGTCCTCCCGTCCGTTACTAATCACTTCTCCTCGTCCTCCCGTCCGCTACTAATCACTTCTCCTCGTCCTCCCGTCCGCTACTAATCACTTCCCGTCGTCCTCCCGTCCGCTACTAATCACTTCTCCTCGTCCTCCCGTCCGCTACTAATCACTTCCCGTCGTCCTCCCGTCCGCTACTAATCACTTCTCCTCGTCCTCCCGTCCGCTACTAATCACTTCTCCTCGTCCTCCCGTCCGCTACTAATCACTTCCCTCGTCCTCCCGTCCGCTACTAATCACTTCCCGTCGTCCTCCCGTCCGCTACTAATCACTTCCCGTCGTCCTCCCGTCCGCTACTAATCACTTCTCCTCGTCCTCCCGTCCGTTAATAATCACTTCTCCTCGTCCTCCCCGTCCGCTACTAATCACTTCTCCTCGTCCTCCCGTCCGCTACTAATCACTTCTCCTCGTCCCATCCGTCCGCTACTAATCACTTCTCCTCGTCCTCCCGTCCGCTACTATTCACTTCCTCGTCCTCCCGTCCGCTACTAATAACTTCTCCTGCGTCCTCCCGTCCGCCTACTAATCACTTCCCGTCGTCCTCCCATCCGCTACTAATCACTTATCCTCGTCCTCCCGTCCGCTACTAATCACTTATCCTCGTCCTCCCGTCCGCCTACTAATCACTTCCCGTCCTCCCGTCCGTTACTAATCACTTCTCCTCGTCCTCCCATCCGCTACTAATCACTCTTCCCGTCCTCCCGTCCGCTACTAATCACTTCTCCTCGTCCTCCCGTCCGCTACTAATCACTTCCCGTCCTCCCGTCCGTTACTAATCACTTCTCCTCGTCCTCCCCGTCCGTTACTAATCACTTCTCCTCGTCCTCCCGTCCGCTACTAATCACTTATCCTCGTCCTCCCGTCCGCTACTAATCACTTCTCCTCGTCCTCCCGTCCGCTACTAATCACTTCCCGTCGTCCTCCCGTCCGCTACTAATCACTTCTCCTCGTCCTCCCGTCCGCTACTAATCAACTTCTCCTCGTCCTCCCGTCCGCTACTAATCACTTTCTCCTCGTCCTCCCGTCCGTTACTAATCACTTCTCCTCGTCCTCCCGTCCGCTACTAATCACTTCTCCTCGTCCTTCCCGTCCGTTACTAATCACTTCTCCTCGTCCTCTCCGTCCGTTACTAATCACTTCTCCTCGTCCTCCCGTCCGCTACTAATCACTTCTCCTCGTCCTCCCGTCCGCTACTAATCACTTCCCTCGTCCTCCCGTCCGCTACTAATCACTTCTCCTCGTCCTCCCGTCCGCTACTAATCACTTCCCGTCGTTTCCCCCCGTCCGCTACTAATCACTTCTCCTCGTCCTCCCGTCCGCTACTAATCACTTCTCCTCGTCCTCCCGTCCGCTACTATCACTTCCCGTCGTCCTCCCGTCCGCTACTAATCACTTCCCGTCGTCCTCCGTCCACTACTAATCACTTCCCGTCGTCCTCCCGTCCGCTACTAATCACTTCTCCTCGTCCTCCCGTCCGTTACTAATCACTTCTCCTCGTCCTCATCCCGTCCGCTACTAATCACTTCTCCTCGTCCTCCCGTCCGCTACTAATCACTTCTCCTCGTCCTCCCGTCCGCTACTAATCACTTCTCCTCGTCCTCCCGTCCGCTACTATTCACTTCCCGTCCTCCCGTCCGCTACTAATCACTTTCCTCGTCCTCCCGTCCGCTACTAATCACTTCCCGTCGTCCTCCCATCCGCTACTAATCACTTATCCTCGTCCTCCCGTCCGCTACTAATCACTTATCCTCGTTTCCCGTCCGCTACTAATCACTTCCCGTCCTCCCGTCCGCTACTAATCACTTCTCCTCGTCCTCCCGTCCGCTACTAATCACTTCTCCTCGTCCTCCCGTCCGCTACTAATCACTTCTCCTCGTCCTCCTGTCCGCTACTAATCACTTCTCCTCGTCCTCCTGTCCGCTACTAATCCATTCTCCTCGTCCTCCCGTCCGCTACTAATCACTTCTCCTCGTCCTCCCGTCCGTTACTAATCACTTCTCCTCGTCCTCCTGTCCACTACTAATCACTTCTCCTCGTCCTCCCGTCCGCTACTAATCACTTTCCCGTCCTCCCGTCCGCTACTAATCACTTCTCCTCGTCCTCCCGTCCGCTACTAATCACTTCTCCTCGTCCTCCCGTCCGCTACTAATCACTTCTCCTCGTCCTCCCGTCCGCTACTAATCACTTCTCCTCGTCCTCCCGTCCGCTACTAATCACTTCTCCTCGTCCTCCCGTCCGCTACTAATCACTTCTCCAATCCTCCCTTCAGCTACTAATCACTTATCTCGTTCTCCCGTCCGCTACTACTACTAACCATGTCTCCTCGTCCTCCCCTCAGTGCTGGGTGTCCACGGAGCGCGACGTGGTACTGCAGGACGTGACGAGGACCACGTCGGGGGACTACCAGTGTGAGGTCATCGGCGAGCACCCCAAGTTCAGGAAGGAAACTCGCAAGGCACGTCTCACCATCTTCTGTGAGTACCCCCGCCTAGTCTTCTTCTTCTTCCTCCTCCTCCTCCTCCTCCTCCTCCTCCTCTTCTCTCTCCTCCTCCTCCTCCTCCTCTACTCCTCCTCCTCCTCCTCCTCCTACTCCT
>JACEEZ010010285.1:82500-90000 GCA_016584305.1 Chionoecetes opilio | reverse complement strand
AAATACAAAACGTAGTACAGCATGAATACAAAAATTCTGACTCTGCTTTATTTTCATCACCAGAAGTTTTAATGTCTTATGTTTGTGTCCTAAATCGTTGCAATCAGTTTTAGGGCTCACCTTAATTTTATGTATGGAAAAGGAAAAGTGGAAGTCCTACCATCCCTATCTTCTATGTCATGACCTTGGGAACTTAGCCAAAAGCATTTCCAGACCATTTATCTTTTTATCTTTCCCGCGCAACCTCCGATCGAGATAGCATAATTGATGTCTCGTATCTTTATTGCTCATCTTTTTACACAAAGTTTTGCTAAAATTTCGACTTGATGATATTTGGGTTTCCATTTCTCTCTCTCTCTCTCTCTCTCTCTCTCTCTCTCTCCTTCTCTTTCTCTTTCTCTTCTCTCTCTCTCCTTCTCTCCTTCTCTCTCTCTCTCTCTCTCCTCCTCTCTCTCTCTCTCTCTCTCTCTCTCTCTCTCTCTCTCTCTCTCTCTCTCTCTCTATTTCCTCTTTCTCAGCTCTTATTCTTCCTTAAACAATCTTATTCATTCATTTCCTTACACCCAAACTTTCCTTCCTTCCTTCCTTCCTTCCTTCCTTCCTCAAACTCTTTCTTCCTTACACTTTCCTATCTTCCCCTTCCTTATATACCTCCACTCCTTCATCTTCCTCATGCATCACTTCTCTCTCTCTCTCTCTCTCTCTCTCTCTCTCTTCTCTCTCCTTCCTCTCTCTCTCTCTCCTCTCTCTCTCTCTCTCTCTCTCTCTCTCTCCTCTCTCTCTCTCTCTCTCTCTCCTCTCTTCTCTCTCTCCTCTCTCTCTCTCTCTCTCTCTCTCTGTCTCTCTGTCCTCTGATATATTTACGCCTGATAAGGAAATTCTTCACAGCAATCTTATCAGTCGCCACTTTTAGACTTGATTTTCTCGCACGGCTTATCATCCTGACTGCCTGCTTCTTATCCTCCTCGAAAACGTTGCTTCCACGCTAACATCAAAACATTCTGTCTTTGTGAACGGTCCTGGTTTGCTGCTCTTCAAATGGCTGCTTTTGCTTCTTGTCTTCTCGTGTTGGAATTGCACTTGTATTTGTCCTGTCCCCAAGAAAGACGACCACCGTAATCCTTAGTTAATCCATAGTAATCCTTAATCCTTAGTACAATCCCACAGTTCTGATCTTGTCTTCTAAAACATGTTAACCCCTTCACACCCAGATATTTCCTTTGCTATAAAAAATTGTCTGCTGTTAGCCATAAAATTACGAAAAGTAACTGAATCTACCAAATTAGTTAGTCGACAAGGATACTAAACAGGTCATATCTATAAAATATTGCTTATATTCACTGAAAATCATCTAATGGTACCCAACTTACAATGGTAATTACGTTCTGGGTTTCATGGGGTTAAGAGTACAATCCCACAGTTCTGATCTTGTCTTCTAAAACCTCTGTTAATATTATGGGAATGTTTTCAGGCATGTACCAAACGATGATTAACTGATTTAACTAATTTCAGTCATCATCTCTTTGGGAATTTGGTTAGAATTATACCATTGTCCTCGATATTTCAAAAGCGTTCGGGATAATTTAGTAAATCTCTTCAGTTTCTTCAGTATTTACCCCTGGAATATAGCCTTTTCTCTGTGTGCTTTCATAACAGGCTCCTTTTTAGAGGGTGGTAGATGGTCTCTGTCCTCCTATGTCTATCTAACCCCTTGAGACCCAGAACGTAATTTTCATAGTAATTTGGGTACCATTAGACGATTTTGAATGAATATCAGCAATATTTTATAGATATGACCTGTTTAGTATCCTTGCCCACTAACTAATTTGGTATATTCAGTTACTTTTCGTAATTTTAACTATCAACACATACAATTTTAACGATAACAACATACATTTTTTTATAGCAAAGGAAAGATCTGGGTGTGAAGGGGTTAAACTTGAGTGCCAGGCTCGTCAAATACTCTGTTCCCATTTATTTTTATCTTTTCGTTGGAGCTCAGTGTCGTATCCGCTCTTGTGCCGCTCTTGTGTCGCTCTTGTGTTGCTCTTGTGGTGGTGATTCTCCATCGTTTGAGGCGAGTCTTCATCTGGAAACACTCGCCGCGCCTCCACATGAGCTGCTGCAGAATGCTTGACGTTTGTTTTCGATTCTTTTTTATTGGGGAATGCAAAAACCTATTGGACTAGCCTGCTACACTTTCCATCGCGCCACCTATCAGGCAGACAAAACAATTCTGCCAATTATTCTCTCCCCTTTCATAACATGCTGCCAAAAGTCCCCTTCTGCATTAAACATTCGCTGGCGTTCTTCACACACAAAAAATGTTCTGTTGGATACTTTATATATATCTTAACTCTCAAGTCATCGGCAATAAAGTCCATTGTTCTGTATTGCTTTAACCAGTAACTGTTCGTCTCTTCCCACTGGTTGGCTCTCTACAAAACCCTCGTTCGCCTCGGTATATACATAAGGGGCAGACTTCCCTTCTCTTCCCAATACCATGGAAAGGCTATTCAGTTCATGGGTTCCTCTACTTCAACTGTTAATGTCTTTCATATAAACAAATCCTATGCACCGTCGTTCTTGCCGTTCTATACCTATTCTTTGACAATTCTTAGAAGAACACGACTTATTCCCTCAGCTTCCTCCCGTGCTCTCCCTCGCTCCCTCCCTACAACCTTCCCTCGTGCCCTCCTTACAACCCTCCTGTGCCCTCCTTACAACCTTCCCTCGTGCCCTCCCTCGTGCCCTCCTTACAACCCTTCTCGTGCCCTCTCTACAACCCTCGTGCCCTCCTACAACCCTCCTCTTGCCCTCCTTACAACCCTCTTCGTGCCCTTCTTACAACCCTCCCATGCCCTCCTTACAACCCTCCTCTTGCCCTCCTTACAACCCTTCTATGCCCTCCTTACAACCCTTTCATGCCCTCCTTACAACCCTCTTCGTGCCCTCCTTACAACCCTCCTCGTGCCCTCCTTACAACCCTCCTATGCCTCCCTAGTGCCCTCCTTACAACCCTCCTGTGCCCTCCTTACAACCCTTCTATGCCCTCCTTACAACCCTCCTATGCCTCCCTAGTGCCCTCCTTACAACCCTCCTCGTGCCCTCCTTACAACCCTCCCTTGTACCCTCCTTACAACCCTATCATGCCCTCCCTACAGCACACACTCAGTAAGGACGCAGCAGCACTCATCCTTCCATCAGGTTCACGCCGTGTAGCTCTTAACGCCCTTGTAGGTCTTGGTCGATCAGGCGTCGCTGGAATATGTTGGGCGACGCGTGTTATGCTAATGTGCACCATGTTGGGTTGGGCGGGCGGGCGGGCGGGAAGGCGGGCGGGAGGGCGGGAGAACGGGGGGGGGGGGGGGGGCGAAGGAGGGTGCGCATGGAAGACTTGCTGTATTCTCCTTCTCCTTCAGGTTGCGAAAAATGTTCCATAGGCATCGCTGGGTTATGTCGGAAGGAGGCGTTAGTTTAGGTTAGGTTAGGCTTCTCATCTTCGTCAGGTGTGTGTGTGGGGGGGTAGTGTGTGTGTGTGTGTGTGTGTGTGTGTGTGTGTGTGTGTGTGTGTGTGTGTGTGTGTGTGTGTGTGTGTGTGTGTGTGTGTGTGTGTGTGTGTGTGTGTGTGTGTGTTGGCGGGTTATGGAAATATGCCGCGCCTCATCAGACACTATGCTCGCTATTCTTGTCAGAAGGAAAATATATACACGTTGCGGCTATTTCTCCTCCTCCTCCTCCTCTACCTACACCTTGTTCCCAGGCCACTGCAGGGGCTTCATCATCACCCTCAGCGCCCCTCCCCCCCTCGGTGCCTCCCCTGCTCCATCACCCTACATGGCCCTCACGCCCACACCCCTCCACACCCACACCCCTCCACACCCCACACCCCTTCACACCCCACACCCCTTCACACCCCACACCCCCTCCACACACTCCACCATCGCCATCCACTCGGCCTCCTCGTGTTTTACTGGCGGGGATATGCAATACACGATTCCTTATCACTTCTGGGCTATTTGTATTGTATTACAAGTGTGTTATTCACCCATGGTCTTGTCCACGCGAGTCGTACTCACGATCGCCATTTACACCCTCCCGGAGCGAGCTTGGAGCTCATTATTACCGATCTTTGGGTAATGCTGAGACCTCACACAACACACCTCCATCCCCTTGCTCAAGGAGGACAGTAACCACCCGAATTTGTCAGTGAAAAATCCCCGGGAGCAGTGAGAATTCCGAACCGGCTACCACAGAATGGCAGGCCAGCGCGCTATCCACTTGACCATCGGGCGGTATAACGCCCTGTATCATCCTATAACTGCCTATCCATTGCCCGAACCTATAGCCTTCCTTATCACCACCCACATCTTTCCTATTCAGTGATAAGCGTATAGCCTTCTACATACCTTTCCTACACCACCATCACTACTACAGATCTACGTATACCCATTTCATCACAACCATCACACCGCACGTCTTACACACACACTCTCTCTCTCTCTCTCTCTCTCTCTCTCTCTCTCTCTCTCTCTCTCTCTCTCTCTCTCTCTCTCTCTCTCTCTCTCTCTCTCTTCCTTTACCTATTCTGCTTTCAATTCCACCACCACCACCACCACTACCACCACCACCACCACCACCACCACCACCACCACTACTACCACCACCATCACCACCACCACCACCACCACCACCACTACCACTACCACTACCACTACCACCACTACCACTACTACCACCATCGACGTACGTAAACTACCACAACCACCAACAATAATAACAAGAACACCGGCAACACATGGTCCACACACCTGATCGGCCAATATTCGAAATGGGGAGGAGGAGGAGGAGGAGGAGGAGGAGGAGGAGGAGGAGGAGGAGGAGGAGGAGGAGGAGGAGGAGGAGGAGGAGGGGAGAAGAGGAAGACTGGACCCTCGCCAACACCTGCACGCTCAACCAATCCCGATAACACGAAGGAAAGAAAGAAGGAGAGGTAAAAAAAATAAAGAAAATAAAAAACAGAAATAAATTGAGAAAGAACTTACACCTTTTGCTCCGACGTCCTTCAGCCGGTCGGTCGGTATTCACGGTTTGCTTTGTCACAGAAATGTTACAGTTTTCCTTTGTAAGACGGGAGGAACAAGATGAAAAGTCGCGGCAGAAAAAAAACTTTACAAAAAAATAAAAGAAGATGAAAAGGAATTCAACACATTTCTTTACTGGAAACGAAAAGTGATTTATTATGTCCCTTGACGGTCATAGATCGTTTTTATCCATCACTGAATGTAATCTCCCGTCCTCCCACCCTCGATATTTTTTTAACATTTTTTCCGTAAGCGTTCCATCTCCCACACCCCTTCCCTTCCCTTCCCATCCCTTCCCTTCCCTTCCCTTCCCTTCCCTTCCCTTCCCTTCCCTTCCCTTCCCTTCCCATCCCATTCCCTTCCCTTCCCTTCCCTTCCTTCCCTTCCCATCTCCCTTCCCTTCCCTTCCCTTCCCTTCCCTTCCCACTTCCCTTCCTCTTCCTTCCCTTCCCTTCCCTTCCTTCCTTACCTTCCCTTCCCTTCCCTTCCCTCCTTCCCTTCCCATCCCTTCCCTGCCCTGCCCTCCTGCCCTGCCCTGTGCCCTGCCCTTCCCTTCCCTTCCTTCCCTTCCTTCCCTTCCCTTCCCTTCCCTTCCCTTCCCTTTCCATTCTTTTCCCTTCCCTTCCTTCCCATCCCATCCCATCCCATCCCATCCCTTCCCTTCCCTTCCCATCCCTTCCCTTCCCTTCCCATCCCATCCCATCCCATACCTTCCCTTCCCTTCCCTCCTCTTCCCTTCCCTTCCCTTCCCTTCCCCACCTGTACTCAGGCCCTTCGTCCCTTAGCGCCCTTTCAAACCTTGCCTCACCAGTCAGCACGAAGCAGTATGTACCTTTCAACTCTTCACATTCTTGCCCTTTTTATATCCATTTTGCGCCCTGTTCCTCTTACCTCTTCTCCTTCCTTATTCGTATCACCTCTAAAACATGTCTATCTCCCCTTAAACCATTAAAAGAAAGAAAAAGGACCCAATTCTGTGTCTAGGTCATCAGTACTTAATCTTCCTTTTTGTAGTAATAAGAGAAGGGGAGTCAGATGAAGTGAGACAGAGAGAGACAGAAAGATGCTTAAGAGTCGTGACTTAGCATTAGGTCAGCGGCGGGACAGTGCAAGGGAAGGTGGAGAGGCATCGATCGGCTACCCTAAGGCGTCTTGTGAATAAGGTGGCCAATAACGCGCCAGAGAAGGAAACAGCTGGTGTAAAATTTCTCGTTTAAATCACGCCCAGCTTTCCCCTCTCCTCTCCTCCCCTCTCCTCCCCTCCCCTCTTCTTCCCTCTCCTCCCCTCTTTCCCCTCTCCTCTTCCCCTCGGCGGCCGGCTCGCTCGATCTCACACCTTGCCTGAATCTGCTGTTACGAGGGGAGGCTTGCGTGTCCTTGCTTCCTCCCTCACACTGACCACACACACACGCACGTACACACACACACACACACACACACACATACACACACAGTCACACACATAGTCACTCACACACACACACACATACACACACACACACACACACACACACACACATACACATACACACACACACACACACACCCACACAACACATACACACACACACACACACACACACACACACACACACACACACACACACACACATACACACACACACACACACACACACACCACACACACACACACACACACACACACACACACACACACACACACGTACACGAGTGAGTTAACATGATATAATATTGTACAGGAAATAATGAAGTACAAAAAACATGATTGATAATTGCAATATTTAACAGGAAAGTAAAAGTAAAAGAATATTTGTTTCTATTTGCTACATGATTCACGGTTGGCTGTTCTGTTTGAACTTAATGACAAAAGTGTTATATGATGAATGAAATAATTAGAGCGAATACATTGACATAATTAACGTGATTATAATTGGAAGAAATGAGGTTGGTGTTATTTTAGGTACCATAACTTTTCGTACTGGTTTTTTTTCGACAACAGTTGTTTTTTGGTACCAATAGTTTTACATTCTTTTGCGATACCATTATTATATCAGTAAACATATCCGTTAAATTTTGTGAGGTACTGTCATGTAATAGCGTCGCAACACCTTCACTATATTGACTTCAAAGTCTTAAGTTTTCTGACGCAGTAATTGGTCACTTCAGGAGCACACTTTAACATTTTTGACAAGAACCCAACTATCCCAAGACGGAACAAAGACAAAGTTAAGTCAAAATAAAAAGATGTTTCTTTGCCCAACTAGAAACCGAAATAAATGAACACATCACAAACATCTAGGCAGAGCTCTTTTAATGTGGACATATTTAAAGAGCTCTCAAAAATAATATCCATAAATTGAAATACTTAGGGCACAGGGCATTTCCTAGGGCACAGAATCTGATGTAATACATGCACACTTATTCATACAGGAAC
>JACEEZ010010285.1:70000-77500 GCA_016584305.1 Chionoecetes opilio | reverse complement strand
AAGAGGCTACAGAATGACGTGAAATAATCCGTTTTTTGGACCGAGGCTGCGATTGGACGCCCTCCGAAGAGCACCTAAAACTTGCCGAGGGACTGGAGGAGGAGACGAAGCATGGTGGTCTTGTACGTTTTCTCTTTCTCTAGACAAATCTTTTAATCTGTCGAATTAATTTGTATCATTAGTATCATTCCAGTTTGACACCGAATTCACTTTGGTGGACGAATGTTTTTTTTCTGAAGAGTTTAGATATGCTTTGAATTAATCTGCTAACCGTTTCTGTCGCAAATAAAAAAAATTATAATTAGGTAAATGTTAGATTAGGTTAGGTATAGGTTAGGTTAGGTAAGGGTTAGGTTAGGTAAGGGTTAGGTTAGGTATAGGTTAAGTTAGGTAAGGGTTAGGTTAGTAAAGGTTAGGTTAGGTAAAGGTTAGGTTAGGTAAAGGTTAGGTTAGGTTCAATTTGTTTTTCAATAATTTGTGTCGCAAATCACACACACACACACAAAATATTTGCGACAGAAATGGTTGGCAGGTTCATTCAAAACACATCAAAACTCACCAGAAAAAAAAGAGTTTGTGCACCAAAGTGAATTTGCTGTCAAACTAGAAATCTACCGTATCAGTATGCTATTTTCTTGTGTAGCTACTATGTTCGTATACGTATGTTCGTACTATCATCATTATCGTCTTTGTTATTGTACTTTAACGCAGTAAAGACAAGAATACATTGCGTCACCTGATTTCAACACTACCCATTGCTCTACCACTAAATTACCTCGTTAAATCCTACTCTACCATAACCTCACCTCCTCTCCATAACCATACCTCTACCATACCTCTACCATACCTCTACCATACCATAACCACCTCTTAACCCCTTGAGACCCATAACGTAATTTCCATTGTAATATAACTACCACTAGACGATTTTTAGTGAATATAAGTAATATTTTATAGATTTGACCTGTTTAGTATCCTTTGTCGACTAACTAATTTGGTATATTTAGTGACTTTTCGTGATTTTATGGCTCGACAACATACAATTTTTTATAGCAAAGGAAAGATCTGGGTGTGAAAGGGTTAACCATACCTATAACTATACCATATATAAATCCAGTTAAAACCACTATTTACCACTCAATCACTGGGTTACTTCCTGAAATATGATGAGAACAATGCAGAATCTCGCCGCACCGGGGGATGAATGGTGGCTATCAATCCTGGTCGTGATTTATAGTAATAGAATTGATGACTTTACGGGGTGGCGTGTACATTTTGTTTGATGTTGCATTGCTCTTTTTGATTTTATAGGGTTTGTATACTTATTATTGCAATGGTGTGTGTGTGTGTGTGTGTGTGTGTGTGTGTGTGTGTTTATATACTTATTTTCTCTACAGCATGATACTTTGTGTGTGTGTATGTGTGCATATATGAATGTGTGTGCGTGTGTGTGTGTGTGTGTGTGTGTGTGTGTGTGTGTGTGTGTGTGTGTGTGTGTGTGTGTGTGTGTGTGTGTGTGTGTGTGTGTGTGTGTGTGTGTGTGTGTGTGTGTGTGTGTGTGTGTGTGTGTGTGTGTGTGTGTGTGTGTGTGTTGTGTGTGTGTGTGTGTGTGTGTGTGTGTGTGTAACAAGCATATTTTCGCGTGCAAAACTACCTCGTTTACCTAAATTTGCTTTGTTTGTGTCCTCAATCAGCGTTGGAGAGAGAGTATCATTTCTTACGTTGTCACTACCTGCGGCGCGAGATAATGAGGCGGACAGAGAGACACTTAATTACCTCGACAGGTGAGAAGTTAATTAGGTTGCATCTCATTACGAACACACAAATTACCATTCTCCATGTACTAAAAAAAGAAAAATAGAGACAGACATACGTTACGACACATGCATTGCCGGAAATTAATGAGCCGGAAGTAAGAAATATCTGGGAAATAATTTACGTAATGAGACAAATAATAGAAACACCGAGTAGTTATTGTTATTCATCCATGCATTTTTTTCATCTAAGTTAAGTTTTTCTCTAAGTTTATCTAAGTCTATTTTAAGTTTATCTAAGTCTATCTATCTATCTATTTACCCATGCATTTATCAAGTTTATCTAAGTCTATCTATCTATCTATTTACCCATGCATTTATCAAGTTTATCTAAGTCTATCTATCTATCTATTTATTCATGCATTTATCAAGTTTATCTAAGTCTATCTATCTATCTATTTATTCATGCATTTATCAAGTTTATCTAAGTCTATCTATCTATCTATTTACCCATGCATTTATCAAGTTTATCTAAGTCTATCTATCTATCTATCTAAGTTTATCTATCTATCTATCTATTTGCCTATGTATCCATGTACTTATCTTACCGCTAATCTGTTTGCTAGTTTATCTGTCTATCTATTTCCCTATCTATCTATTCACACACCTACTTATCTATTTATCTATCTATCTATCTATCTATCTATATACCTATTTATCTATCTATCTATCTAATTATCTATATATCTATCTATCTATCTATCTATCTATGTACTTATATACCTACTTAGCTATCTATCTATATATCTATCTACCTACTTATCTATCTATCTAATTATCTATCTATCTATCTATCTATCTATCTATGTACTTATCTACCTACTTAGCTATCTATCTATCTATCTATCTATGTACTTATCTGCCTACTTAGCTATCTATCTATCTATGTACTTATCTACCTACTTATCTATCTATCTATCTGTCTATCTATCTATCTGTCTATCTATCTATCTATCAAAGTCTGGGGAAGTGAAGCAGCCATGGTCGGTCCCGCAGCTAAGTCCCCCACCGCTTCAAAGCAGCCAAACTTTGGGTAGGGAGAGGAAGGGGAAGGAACTCTACGGCGAAGGGGAGGTCGAAAGGCGGAGGAGGAAGAGGAGGAAGGAGAAGAGGAGGAGGAGGAGGAGGAGGAGGAGGAGGAGGAGGAGGAGGAGGAGGAGGAGGCAGAGGAGGAAGAAGAGGAGGAGTATGTCAAGGGTAGGAGGCAGCTCTAGGCAGTGGCGGCTCGTGGCATAGGGCTGCAGAGCTGCAGCACCCCCAGACACTCACTGCCAGGTGTATGATGTCTTTAGACACAGCAGAATTGCTACACTACTAAGAAATATATCATAATAAAATGTCATTATATGTTATTTAATTATTTTCAATACGTTACTAAGTGAATTTTCATTAAAACCAGACCAAAATTTAAGTTACTTTCATATTTGCTGTACGATTCATGTCTGTGCTGCCGCCGCGCCACTTGTGAAAACAAAGAGCTGCAGTCGAGGCAGCTAAGTCTCGTCCCTCTCATGTTTACAGTGCGTGTGGACGGTGTGGTTATCGTGCTTTCTTTAATTACCCTATGACGATGGTAAATCCAGTGAAGTATTTGCAAAACATCAACTTATCCCATCTGACATTAAATAAAATGACTGAAATCAAGCGGGACCGACTTTATTTTCAAGTAATAATGTAATCTACCATCACCACCTCAGCCATCCCCTACACTGCCAACACTACCACCCCCACCATCCCTTATACCACCACTACTATCATACTCTGAAATCCGTGAACATCAATTACAACTCATACCTGAGATAGGTAAAATTTGTGTAGCCTACTGTTGTGTAAAGCTTGCAGTCCCTCCATTTAATATTATCACGAGCCGCCACTGACTCTAGGTGAAAATGGGTATAGGAAATGGAAAGCCTAATAATGATGAATGAAAATATGGCAAAAAACAGCAAATAAAAGGGTGAAGGGTGCAGGAGGAGGAGGAGGAAGAGGAAGAGGAGGAGGAGGAGGAGGAGGAGGAGGAAGAGGAGGAGGAGGAGGGGAGGGGAGGAAGGAGGAGGAGGGGAGGAGAGGAGGAGGGGAGGAAGAGAAAAAAGGGGAGGAAGGGGAAGGGGGGGGAAAGGGGGGGAGGAGGGAGAGAGGAAAAAAGGGGAAGAGGGGAGAAGGGGGGGAAAACCAGGGGGGAGGAGGGAAAAGAAGGAAATTGGCAAAAGGGGGAAGCTTTAAATTTTCATGACCCTCCCTTTAGGAAAATTTTTTTTTAAACTTTTTCCCGATAGCACAAAAATAATGGCGGGAGAGGAGGAAGAAGGGGTTTTTAGGGGAGAGGGAAAAAAATTTTGGCCCGAAAGGGGGGCCCCCCAAAAATTTAAAGAAAGGGGGGGAAAAAAATGGGGGATTTCGAAAATTTAGAAGGAGAAAAGGGGGGGGGGGAAGGGGAGAGGAGGAGAAGGAAGAGAGAGGGGGAGGAAGAAGGAAAAGAAGTATAAAAAGAGAGAGGAAGGGGGAGGAGAGAGGAGAGAGAGAGAAGAAACGGGGAGAGGGAGAAGAAGGGGGGGAAGAGAGAAGGGGGAGAGAAAAGGAGAGAGAGAGCGAACCCGGGGGAAAAGGGGGGAAAAAGAAAACGAGAGAAAAGGAAAAGGGGGAAGAGAAAGGAAGGAAAAAATAAAAGGAGAGGGAAAAATAAAAAAAGAAAAAGGGAGAAGGAAGGAAGGAAGGAAGAATAGGGGGAAAAAAAGGGAAAGAGAGGAAAAAAAGAGGAGAGAGAGAGAAGGGGGAAGGAAGAAGAGAGGAAGAAAGGAGGAAAAAAAAAGAGAGAGGGAAGAGGAAAAAGAGGAGAAAGAGAGAAAAAGGAGGAGAGGAAGGAAGGAAAAAGGGAAGAAAAAGGAAAAAGGGGGAGAGAAGGGAAAAAGAAAAGAGAGGAAGAGAGGGAAAAGAGGGGAAAAGAAAGGAGAAGAGAGAAGAGAGAAGAGAGAAGGGGAAAGGGAAAAAGGAGGAAGAGAGAGAAAATTAGAGAATGAAGAGAGAGAGGGGAAAGGGGAAGAGAGAGAGAGAGAGGAGGAGAGGAGAGAGAGAAGAGGAGGAGAGAGGAAAAGGAGAGAAGAGAGAGAGAGAGAGAGAGAGGAGAAGAGAAGAGAGAGGAGAGGAGAGAGAGAGAGAAGGAGGAGAGAGAGGAGAGAGAGAGAGAGAAGAGAGGAGAGAGAGAGGAAGAGAGAGGGGAAGAGGAAGAGAAGAGAGAGAGAGAGAGAGAGGAGAGAAAAAACAGGGGGAATAAACCGGGATGGGAAATTTTCTTGAAAATGAACACCAAAACAAATTTTATAATATATGAAGATTTTTTGTCTCGTAATGTGGGGGTCATACTGCTGCCGTGCATACAGGAACACGCATACATATACACATACATACACAACATACCATACACATACATACACATACACTCTGAGGTTATAGTTGATTGATTGATTTAATGCCAAAAAGGGAGATTTAATGCCAAAAAGGGTGGTTTAATGCCAAAAAGGGTGGTTTAATGCCAAAAAAGGGAGATTTAATGCCAAAAAAGGGTGATTTAATGCCAAAAAAGGGAGATTTAATGCCAAAAAAGGGCGGTTTAATGCCAAAAAAAGGGAGATTTAATGTCAAAAAAGGGTGATTTAATGCCAAAAAAGAGAATTAATGCCAAAACAGGGTGATTTAATGCAAAAAAAGGGTGATTTAATGCAAAAAAAGGGTGATTTGCCCAAAACAGAGGTATTTAATGGCAAAAAAAGGGGGATTAAGAAAAAAGTGAAAGGTGGGGTTTCAGGCATCATAGGCTATGGGCCTATGACAAAGAACAAAGGAAGTTACAAAAAAAATGCCGCGTGAGGGTTAAGGACCAAAGTAAAGGTCCTCATATAACCATGCTAGGAACGTAAAAACCGCCGTGGAGTAAAGCACCCGAGATAAGGTCTCCTTTATGTGAGTCAATCCCCGGGCTTTAAAGGGTTTTAATATTTTTGGTTACATGTAAATAATATATCTAACGTTATAAAGGATGTAAAACTCTGAAATATGTGTGGCGATATAGAGAGGGGCTTTGAGGGTCATACACACACACACACACACACACACACACACACACACACACACACACACACACACACACACACACACACACACACCCCAATGGCACGAAGCGAGTCTGAATTTCACAAACCCTCTGAGGCATTTCATTACCACTATGCCGCTCTGTGCTATGCTGTGCTATGCTGTGCTGTGCTGTGCTGTGCTGTACTGCTGTTCTACTGCTGTATCCTTCCCTCTGTACCCCAGTCTCTATTCCCCAGGCCCCAGAGCCCCCCACCCCACCCACCTTCCCCTACTATCCTCCCCCTCTCCTGCCTCCCCCCTCCTTATCCTCTACTACTCCCCCTTCTCCTTCCTCTCCTGCTCCCCCATCCCCCTCCTCTCCTACCCCCTTTCCACCCTCTTCTGCTCCCCCTCCCCCCTCCTCTTTCCCACCCCCTTTCCCACCCTCTTCTGCATACTCCCTCTCCCCCTACTCTCCCCCCTCCCTTCCCCCCCCCCCATGACTTCAGCTCTTTGATACAACGCTTCGTTATGCGGTCGTTCTGCGCTGTGCCTCTGTTATCTGTTTTACCGCCAGAGTTACGATACGAGTGGAACTGTCGCTTCGGGCGGGGCTGTTAAATGCAACCCAAGTAATAATGAAAAAAGATAAAGAATATATAGAAGTAAATGAGAAAAATATGGTTTGCTCATGATAACTACTTTCTTCTTCTCCTCTATCTTTCAAAAAACTTTCTTTCTCTCTCACTTTTTCCTTAATTGTCAAACCCCTGAGGGGGGGGGGGGAGAGAGAGAGAGAGAGAGAGAGAGAGAGAAGAGAGAGAGAGAGAGAGAGAGAAAAGGAGGAGAGAGAGACAGAGAGAGAGATAGAGTGCCAGACAGAGACAGAGACAGAGAGAGACAGAGACAGAGAGAAAGAGAGAGACAGAGAGACAGAGACAGAGAGAAGCGAGCAGACACAGAAGAGAGAAGGAGAGACGAGAGGAGGGGAGGAGAGAGACGAGAGAGAGAGAGAAGGAGAGAGAAGAGAGAGGAAAAGAGAGAGAAAAACACCCCAACATAGCCCAGTCCAAATTCCCCTGTGACGACAGCTCCCATCCCAATACCCGTTTTTCTATAATAGTTGTTACTGCTCCCCAAGATTGTTACGACTTCAGTGTGTGGGGCGGGGGAGGGGAGGGGAGGAGGGAGAGGGAGGGGCGGGGGAGGAGGGAGGGGAGGAGGGAGAGGGGCGCGGGGGAGGGGAGGAGGGAAGGAGGGAAAGGGAGGGGAGGGCAGAGAGGGGAATAAATGGAAGTGTGGTTGGGTGGAGGGCAGGATAAAGGGGAATGAGAGGGAAGAGGGAGATGAAAGATGTGAGGGGAAAAAAAGAGGGCGAAGGGGTTTTAAGGGGGGGGAAAAAAAAAAAAAAAAAAAAATTTTGGGTAAATGTTGAAATAGAGAAAGAAAACATGGGGAATTTTTTAATATACACAGAGAGAGAAAAAAAAGTGTGTGTGTGTGCTTGTGTTGTTGTTGTTGTTGTTGTTGCTGCTGCTGTTGTTGCTGTTGTTGTTGTTGTAAGGTGTTAAGGGTAAGAAAAATTGTGGTAAATGTTGAAATAAAGATAGAAACATGG
>JACEEZ010010285.1:65000-67500 GCA_016584305.1 Chionoecetes opilio | reverse complement strand
TTTTTCCATTACGACCTTTTAATATTTTCCTCCTTTTTCGGGACATTTTCTTTTGTATTTTCTTTCATTTTTCATCCCTAAGAGGTTTTTTTATTTCGTTAACCCATTTCTTTTACTTTACTATTTGCATTTTTGCCCATAAGAACATAAGAAAATAAGGGAGCTACAAGAGGCCGCGAGACATACACGTGATAGTTCTTGATACTTAACACTCCCTACATCTACCTTTCATCCCCATCCATTAAATTATCCAGCCTCCCTTTAAAGCTCCTTACAAAGTTCTCGTTGGCGCATTCTTTGCCATGGTGGTGGAAAATAACAATAACATTCCCGTGACGAGGAAAATAACAATGTGAAGCGAGACAATTAAGTGGTGTGATTGGACGATCAACAATCTTTCCTCGGCAAGAACACGACGAAACGCAATCTTCAGGGAATGAAAACCAGGTCAAGGAAATATAATATGCGACAAAGACATGACTTGTGTTGTGTGCTTCGCGGCGTATGAAGTAGTTGCATTTCAGAAACACTCCTGGGAAAAACAATTCACAAACACGAAAGGCAGCCACGTTTTATGACGCTCAATATCATTATCCTGTCAAACCTAATATTCTACTAGAATTACTGTAATTCACCGAATGTCCGTCTGTCTGTCCGTACAGCTAAGGCTCCGCCATACCTGTCCCAATTTTAACCAAACTCTTAGGAAAGGTTAAGGCATAGACCACTGTATACCTGGACTGTTCACGCGACAATGTTTTGAATTGCGGGGCTGCATAGGAGCCCGCGGGGCGCCCGATAAAGAGATATAGTGGTCTATGGACTATCATATAGACTGGTTTATCAGTATATATGATATACTGTAATCTTCGTAAATGTTTGTTCTATAATATTATCAAATAAAAAACAGTAAAACACGCTAAAGAAATGCCATTACGCGATTATGAAGAAATATGCATGAACTTAATATTCACTTAACTCTTCGCCATTTAAAACTTTGCGAGTCAACTTTTATCATGAAGGGTATCAATAGAAGCGCAATTTTATTAGCTTTCCATTGCTATATTTCGTTATCTGATAAATTAATTAAAACCATGCATAAATTAGCGTTAAATAAATAAATAAAATCATCAATCGGGTAATTTTCCCGATTGATGAGGTTATTTATTTACTTATATATTTCGGTTTCTGATAAATGAATTAGTACCGTGTATAAATTAGCGTTGACTAAATAGATAACCTCATCAATCGGGAAAATTACCCGATTGATGATTTTATTTATTTAGTTAACGCTAATTTATGCATGGTTCTATTTCATTTATCAGATAACGAAATATAGCAATGGAAAGCTAATAAAATTGCGCTTATATTGATACCCTTCATGATAAAAGTTGACTCGCAAAGTTTTAAATGGCGAAGAGTTGAAGTGAATATTAAGTTCATGCATATTTCTTCAGTCTCGTAATGGCATTTCTTTAGCCTGTTTTACTGTTTTTTATTTGATAATATTATAGAACAAACATTTACGAAGATTACAGTATATCATATATACTGATAAACCAGTCTATATGATCAGTATATATATATATATGAATCCGAGCGGCCCTCTGACTTCAGCCTCTTGTGCGACGGGCCGATATTCCGTGCGCAGTCCAGGTATACAGTGGTTTATGGTTAAGGTCATCCCTGAGATGGGTAAAAGCTATATTTTGACAGGTTTCACCAAATCTTCATTATTGATTTTTTTTGGTGTACCTTTCTTGCGCGGACACGGTCTCGGTATATACGGTGTTACGTGTACAAATGCACTCTTATTGTCTTTCTAAACATCATACTTAGTACGGGAAACTTCTGCTAGTTATTTTAATCCTAGAGTGTTTTTGTTATGACGCTTTATTCCTCCTAACACAAAGGGTTGTCCCCTGATAACCACCTCGCGGCACTTGACACCCAACTTCCCGTTCTCTGCTGTAAATCCACGTCCCGTTTTCGGTCATGATGCCGTTTGAGGGAGGGGAACTGTGTCATAATTCCAGCTCGACTTTTATCCCCCGCCAGCACACACCAACGTGAAATGATGTATTTTATCAACGTTCTGGTATTCGCCCCTCGCTCCCTTCCGCCTCTATGACTGTTATCGATGAAAAAAATGGCAAAGTTTACGATTTTTTATATTGGACACTGGTAGTTTAGAATAAAAAATGTTTATAATTTTCTTTTTTTCTTTTGTCATGTGATGTTCTGATGATGTTCTTTGTGTGTGTGTGTGTGTGTATATTCATCTAGTTGTATTCATCTAGTTGTATTCATCTAGTTGTATTTTACAGGGCCAGAGCAATGCTCGTGTGGCCCCGTCTCCATATCAACATTTTGATCATTTATCCTTAGTGCTTTGTGTTGGCCGAAGCCAGCACCCCGGAGAGCAGGTCACAAACCCCGGCTAACACCCGGTACCCATTCACTGCTGGGTGGACAGGGGCTCGGGTTTTAAGGAAACAAC
>JACEEZ010010285.1:50000-60000 GCA_016584305.1 Chionoecetes opilio | reverse complement strand
CTACCTTCTTCATAACTACCGTTCTTCTCTTCCATCATTTCCCTTCCTTCTTCCTGATCCGTAACCTCCTTCCTCCTTCTCATAACCAGGTAAGGGCGACAGCTAGTGGTGGGTCTCGGGGACTATCAACCTTACTGGACCTTTTTTTTGGGGGGGAAAGGGGGGGAAGGGGGGGGAGGAGAGGGGGTATTGTGGGAGGGGGGAGGAAAGCGCCAGGCCACAGTAAATATCTTGGCCAATATCAGCGCCTCGAGGCAGTTTTCACCCTTGTCCAACCTGGATTTTAAGCTTTGTAATGAAAACCCAACCTTGACTTTAAGCTTGTAATGAAAACCAACCTTGACTTTAAGCTTTGTAATAAAATAAAAAACCTTGATTTTAAGCTTTGTTATGAAAAACCAACCTTGACTTTAAGCTTTGTGATGAAAAACCAACCCTGACTTTAAGCTTTGTTATGAAAAACCAACCTTGACTTTAAGCTTTGTAATAAAAAACCAACCTTGGCTTTAAGCTTTGTTATGAAAAACCAAACCATGACTTTAAGCTTTGTAATGAAAAACCAACCTTAGGTTTAAGCTTTGTGATGAAAAACCAACCTTGACTTTAAGCTTTGTAATGAAAAACTAACCTTGACTTTAAGCTTTGTAATGAAAAACCAACCTTGATTTTAAGCTTTGTAATGAAAAACCAACCACGACTTTAAGCTTTGTAATGAAAAACCAACCTTGATTTTAAGCTTTGTTATGAAAAACCAACCTTGACTTTAAGCTTTGTAATAAAAAATCAACCTTGACTTTAAGCTTTGTAATAAAAACAACAACTTGATTTTAAGCTTTGTTATGAAAAACCAACCTTGATTTTAAGCTTTGTTATGAAAAACCAACAATGACTTTAAGCATTACTATGAAAAACCAACTTTGACTTTAAGCTTTGTAATGAAAACCCAACCTTGACTTTAAGCTTTGTAATGAAAAACCAACCTTGACTTTAAGCTTTGTTATGAAAAACCAACCTTGACTTTAAGCTTTGTAATAAAAAACCAACCTTGGCTTTAAGCTTTGTTATGAAAAACCAACCATGACTTTAAGCTTTGTAATGAAAAACTAACCTTGACTTTAAGCTTTGTGATGAAAAACCAACCTTGACTTTAAGCTTTGTGATGAAAAACCAACCCTGACTTTAAGCTTTGTAATGAAAAACCAACCATGACTTGAACTTTGTTATGAAAAACCAACCTTGACTTTAAGCTTTGTTATGAAAAAACCAACCATGACTTTAAGCTTTGTTATGAAAAAACCAACCATGACTTTAAGCTTTGTTATGAAAAAACCAACCTTGACTTTAAGCTTTGTTATGAAAAAACCAACCATGACTTTAAGCTTTGTAATAAAAAACCAAACTTGACTCAAAGCTTTGTAATAAAAAATGTACAAAAATGAGTGAAATACATGGCTATATAGAAAATAAAGTGAGTTAAAAGGAATTAACAGAAGAATGGCTTGGATAAAGTAAGGCCATGATGATGAATAGAAGTAAGGAAAAAAAGGCAAAAAGTAAAGTGAAAGAAATAAGTTAATGATACAAAAGAAACTCTTAGTGATGAAAAAGGAAAAAAAACAGAGAAAAATGAATAGAAATAAAAATTGTAAGAAAAATGCCCCGGAACAGAAGGAAAATATATAAAAAGCTCGTAATGAAGGAAATCAATAAAAAAAGAAAATATGCAAATAACGGCATATATAAAACAAAACAAAAAACAGGATAAACATACAATACACACATGAAATAAATACACGTGGAAAGACAGAAAATAAACGGGCAAATTAATAATAGGCCTATACCAAAGACGAAAGAAAAAACATGAAACATACAAGTATCATAGAATCGAAAAAGTATGAAAAAAGAAAGAAAACAAACTACAAGTATCATAGAATCGAAAAGGTATGAAAAACTAAAGAAAAAAAACTACAAATATCATATAGCTAATCAAAAAAGTTAGAAAAAAGACAGAAAAAACCTATAAATATCATATAGCTAATCGTAAAGTAAGAAAAAAGAAAGAAAAAAACTACAAGTATCACATAGCTAATAAAAAAAGTAGAACAAATAAAGGAACAAACTACAAGTATCATATAGCTAATCGAAAAGTAAGAAAAAAGAAAGAAAAAAAACTACAAGTATCATATAGCTAATCAAAAAAGTATGAAAAAAAGAAGAAAAAAACCTATAAATATCATATAGCAAATCGAAAAGTAAGAAAGAAGAAAGAAAAAAACTACAAATATCACATAGCAAATAAAAAAAGTAGGAACAAATAAAGGAAAAAACTACAAGTATCATATAATCGAAAAAGTAAGAAAAAAAACGAAAAGAAACCAATGTAACCAAATAAAGGAAGCAAGGATAAGAAGCAATAAGAAACAGTAATAAAAAGAAGCACAAGTATAAAACCCTTGATAGTATATTCATATTTCTTTTTATCATCCTGTGTGGGGAAGGAAGACATGCAAACACACGCAAACATCCTGCGACCCATCAAATACATCTTTTATTTTCCATCACAACGAGAAATTGAAATGACGAGAGACTGAGTTAAACGAAGGAATTGAAGAGGAGAGATGGACCGAGGAGGAGAGAGAGAGGAGGAGGAGCAGGAGAAAAATTGGTAGAAGAGGTCGAGAGGGGAGGAAGAGGGGAGGAAGAGGGGAGGAGGAGGGGAGGAAGAGGGGAGGATAGAGGGAAATGCTTTTGACAGAAGAAGAAATTATTCCGGATGACGATTGAAAGGAGAAGTGGCCAGGTGACGGACAAGAGAGAAGGAGAGAAGAGAGAGGGGAGAGAGAGAGAGGAGAGAGAGAGAGAGAGAGAGAGAGAGAGAGAGAGAGAGAGAGAAGAGGAGAGGCAGAGAGAGAGAGAGAGAGAGAGAGAGAGAGAGAAGAGAAGGAGAAGAATAGAGAGAGAGAGAGAGAGAGAAGAGAGAGAGAGAGAGAGATAAGAGAGGAGAGAGAGAGAGGGAGAGATGAGAGAGAGAGAGAGAGAGAGAGAGAAAGAGAGAGAGAGAGAGAGAGAGGAAGAGAGAGGAGAGAAGAGAGAGAGGAGAGGAGAGATGAGAGAGAGAGAGAGAGAGAAAAAAAAAATAAGACAGCTTGTAAATGGAATATCGTCTGATTAAAAAAAAGAGACTACAAACTAAATGAAAAAATAAACTCCCCTAATTCTAGCACACTCGCTCAAACGCCAAAAAATTGTAACACCTGAACTGCGTAACATTAAAACGCGTCACCTGGGAGTCAAAAAAAACCCAATTCCCGAACACCAAAACTTAAAACACACAATTTTCTTAAAAACCAGTTTTTCCAATCTTCCCCTCCCCCCTTTCTCTCTCTCTCTTCTCTCCTCTCTCTCTCTCCCCTCTCTCCCCTCTTTTCTCTCTTCTCTCTCTTCTCTCTCTCTCTCTTCTCTCTCTTCTCCCCCCTCTCCCCTCTCTCTCCTCCCCTCTCTCTTTTCCCTCCCCTCTGTACGAAATTTTTAAAGCCATATAATTTTTGCAATCTTTTTCATCATAATATAATTCTTTTTAGTTTCTCATATCCTTTCTGATTATTCCTAGTTTTTTTTATATGCATCATTTTCTCTTATTCATTATTTTTGTATTGTACGAGCGCTGTCCGGTACGTGAATGACGGACGCACGGACATGTTGTATACTCGTACGTGTGTCCTTAGTCACTTTGGGGGCACGATGGCGAGTCGCTACTACCCCCTAATGAAGCCTCGTTATGCGATGAAAGCGAGTACTGCACATGAAACACGTCTTCTAGCTTATACACACACATAACCAAACACTCACACACACACACACATATACGCACAAATATTTATCTTCTATTCTCTCTCTCTCTCCTCTCTCTCTCTCTCTCTCTTCTCTCTCTCTCTCTCTCATCCTCTCTCTCTTCTCTCCTCTCTCTCCTCTCTCTCTCTCTCTCTCTCTCTCTCATCTCTCTCTCCTCATAACCAAACACACACACGTTACACACAAATACTTCTCTCTCTCTCTCTCTCCTCCTCTCTATCTCTCTCTCTCTCTCTCTCTCTTCTCTCTCTCTCTCTCTCTCTCTCTCTCTCTCTCTCGTTCAGGCCCTAGTTTTTTCCTCTCCTCTCGTTTCCTCAGGTCCATTAATGGTGTGTGAGGCACTTCCAGATTTTTCCTCTCTCACCACCTTTGGCCAATGGCGTGTATATTCCTAACAGGGTTCTCTTCTTTTACTCTGTCGCCAAATGAATCCCTTTATTTTTGGTTACATCTTCCCTAACCCTGCCAGCTCTCCTCTCACCCTCTCCTTTATTCACACTCTTGTCCTCCCTTTTGAGACACCATGCACTTTATTTTATGTGGTTTTCTATATTACAACGTTAAGCTCTTGTTTCTCTCTCTCTCTGTCTCTGTCTCTGTCTCTCTCTCTCTCTCTCTCTCTCTCTCTCTCTCTCTCTCTCTCTCTCTCTCTCCTCTCTCTCTCTCTCTCTCTCTCTCTCCTCTCTCTCTCGCTCTCTCTCTCTCTCTCTCTCTCTCTCTCTCTCTCTCTCTCTCTCTCTCTCTCTCTCTCTCTCTCTCTCTCTCTCTCTCTCTCTCTCTCTCTCTCTCTCTCTCAGGTGCTCTCTCTGTCACCCAAATATCCCATTCTTTACTTTGTGTGTTGTGTGTTGTCGCATTTAAACTCACATACCAAATTCCTGTTGTTTTTTCAGCTTCCTTTCGATGCAGCTGCTTATTTAGTGTCACCTGCTTTTGTCTTCCTCACAATCTATTTTCATTTTCTCATTGTATACTATATCTCCCTTTCTATTTATAATCTCCTTCCTCTAACAATTACATATCCTTCATCCTGCTGTAACATACCGTTCCTCTTCCCATCCCTCACCGTATCACTCTTTCTCTCTAACCCTTCCCTTTATTATGTTTTGCCATAGTGCCATATGACCTCTGATGTCTGGCGTATTTCCCCTTTTCTGGCAGTACAATCAATCAATCCCCTTCTATTATACCATCTATCACATCATCTCCTCTCTCGCACCTTTCTATCCCTTCACCCTTACATCCTCTCCCCATCCACCCATCCACCCATCCACCTATGCCATCGTCAGCACAGCCGCTCCTCCCGTCATCCCAGACTAACCTTCCCTGCTCTTGCCTTTTACGTGCCACTACTATCGTGCACAAAGGAAATCCAGCCCTTCACCTTAACGCGCAGCCTGATGTGCCGCACCGCCAAGGCCCAACGGGGCAAGAATTCGGGATGTATTTAAACTCTGACCATAACGGAGGGAGAGTTTCCGTGAGGCAGGGCACATTAGGAGGCCGCGCCGTGTGTTGCCGCGGGGGGGGGGGGTGGAAATGGATCTTACAGTACAGCACCCTCCTCCTCCTCCTCCTCCTCCTCCTCCTCCTCCTCCTCCTCCTCCTCCTCCTGCTCCTACTACTACTCCTCCTCCTCCTCCTCCTCCTCTACCTCTACCTCTACCTCTACCTCTACCTCTTCCTCTTCCTCTTCTTCTTCTTCTTCTTCTTCCTCCTCCTCCTCCTTCTCCTTCTCCTCCTCCTCCTCCTCCTCCTCCTCCTCCTCCTCCTCCTCCTCCTCCTCCTCCTCCTCCTCTTCCTGTTCCGCCCCTGCATCGTCCCATCGTAGATAAATTTGCAAGTTAGACAGAGTGAGTGAGAGAGAGGAGAGAGAGAGAGAGGAGAGAGAGAGAGAGAGAGAGAGAGAGAGAGAGAGAGAGAGAGAGAGAGAGAGAGAGAGAGAGAGAGAGAGAGAGAGAGAGGGAGAGAGAGAGAGGGGGGGGAGATAATATGATATGTAACTCGTATTTGTTGCATATGTGAGTGTGTGTGTGTGTGTGTGTGTGTTGTGTGTGTGTGTGGTGTGTGTGTGTGTGTATGGTGTGTGTGTGTGTGTGTGTGTGTGTGTGTGTGTGTGTGTGTGTGTGTGTTGTGTGTGTGTGGTGTGTGTGTGTCAGCCACGCCCCGCAGCACAGTGGTAGGGGAGGCGTGGGTCTGAAGGCTCAAGCTGTCGCGAGGAGGAAGACAACGGGGACGCAAAATATTGTCACAGGAAACTAACATCTAGAGAAAATAAAAAAAAGAGAAAAAACCCCACAACAATCCGTGGTTCTCAAGGGGATGCAAGAGAGAGAGAGAGAGAGAGAGAGAGAGAGAGAGAGAGAGAGAGAGAGAGAGAGAGAGAGACAAGAGAGAGAGAGAGAGAGAGAGAGGAGAGACGAGAGGAGAGAGAGAGAGAGAGAGAGAGAGCAAACGGGCCCGACACCCATTACTCCTTCGCGTTGCTCGTTTTTGTGCAGTAATTAAGACAGTTTTCCCTCCCTCTGCGACAGGTAATTCCCGGTATAATTATTCCTCGGCGACAGGAAAAAAAATGTTGTAAACCGGCCAGGTGACGCCCGACAGGAGGCGCTCAGGTGTGGAGGGAGGAGTTTTCTTCCTTCCTTCCTTCCTCCTCCTCCTCCTCCTCCTCCTCCTCCTCCTCCTCCTCCTCCTCTCCTCCTCTCCTCCCTCCTCCTCCTCCTTATCCTCTCTTTTTCTCCCTCGGCTCACTTCCCCCTCTGTGACATAAATGACTTCCTCCACCACTTCATTATTGGTTTTTAAGTGCACAGAAGTGGTAAAGAGAGCAAAGGAGGAGAGAGAGAGAGAGAGAGAGAGAGAGAGGAGACGAGAGAGAGAGAGGAGAGAGAGAGAGGAGAGAGAGAGAGAGAGAGAGAGAGAGAGAGTGAGGATTAAAGAGAGGCGAGCATATGTGTGAGGAGGAAGGAGATGAAGTATTGAGAGTCTGAGTGAAGGCAAAATAGAGCGAAGAAGAGGAAGAGGAGGATGAGGTAGAGGAGGAAGGAAGAGGTAGAGGAAGGAAGAGACATGAAGAGGAAAGAAGAGGAAGAGGAGGATGAGGTAGAGGAGGAAGGAAGAGGTAGAGGAAGGAAGAGGTAGAGGAAGGAAGAGGCAGAGAAGGAAGGAAGGAAGAGGAGGAAGGAAGAGGCAGAGGAGGAAGGAAGAGGTAGAGAAGAAAGGAAGGAAGAGGAGGAAGGAAGAGGCATGAGGAAGGAAGAGGCATGAGGAGGAAGGAAGGGGCATGAAGAGGCATGAAGAGGAAGGAAGGAAGAGGAGGAAGGAAGGAAGAGGAGGAAGGAAGGAAGAGGAGGAAGGAAGAGGCATGAGTAGAAAGAAAAGGAGCCTCGCCATGGAAACAGATAGGTGTGGGAGGCAAAGAAATGCGATTTGAAGATAAGATACAATGGATAACAAGACAAAGAGCGACAGTGACAAAAATACAAGACGACGCACGTATGAGAAACAGAATCTTCTCGTAGTCGTAAGGAGTCGTAAGGAGTCGGGAGGAGTCGGGAGGAGTCGGGAGTGGGAGACAAAGGCATTGGTGATATTACATTGAAAGAAAGTAGTGCGCGTGGAACATCTGGTGAGATATAGAGCATTTTTATGGTGTATCTGGTGAGGGAAAAACGTGAGACTAATGATAAGTAGAGGAAGGGAGACATGGGAGGGGAGACAGGAGAGGGGAGACAGGGGAAGGGGAGACAGGGGAGACAGGGGGAGACAGGGGAGGGGGAGACAGGAGAAGGGAGATAGGAGTGGGAGACAGAGGTAGGGGAGACAGAGGTAGGGGAGACAGGGGAGGGGAGACAGGGGAGGGGATACATGGGTAGGGAGACAGGGGAGGGGAGACAGGGGAGGGGAGACAGGGGAGGGGAGACAGGGGAAGGGAGACAGGGGAGGGGAGACAGGAGAAGGGAGACAGGAGAAGGGAGACAGGAGAGGGGAGACAGAGGTAGGGGAGACAGGAGGGGAGACAGGGGAGGGGAGACAGAAGTAAATTGTGGTGAGAGAAAGGCGAGTGAAATAGTGGGAAGCCCCGCCTTCATAATGGGCGTGCGGAGTGTGTTAAGGCGCAGGGGGATTATCGCATCACCTCCAAGCAATGAATGGGCTGGTGGATTACACGCCGGCACGAAGCACAATATAGGGATTCATATACATAAGAACATAAGAAAATAAGGAAGCTACAAGAGGCCGCGAGACCTACACGCGGTAGTTCCTGTAGGGGAGGTAGTTCCTGTATTCGTAAACATTACAAAGAATTAACATGTGATTCATAAAGATAAAGTGAAACATGTTTGTTTATTAGATAAGTTTTCTACCGAGACACAGTGTACTTGGATCGAGTCTTCACTGATATATATAGAGGAGCATTTCTTGAGGCACGGCAGGATGGTGGGATGACAAGGATAATGAAGGCTAGGAATTTAAAAGGAGGCTAGATAATTTCATGGGTGGGGATGAAAAGTGGATGTAGCTAGTATTAAGTAACAGGAACTACCTCGTATAGGTCTTGCAGCCTCTTGTAGCTTCCTTATTTTCTTATGTTCTTAATGAGCGGACCCGTGAGAAGCGAAATGAGCTTCCGAGTGTTAAAGATTTCCCGTCTAATAAAGTACAGAAGAAAAAAATATCATACTACTTATAAAACTTATTTCCTGTGATATTTTATTGGCAGTTCCTTGGGTGTCACGAACAATGCACGAAAAGTTGGCAGCCTTGGAAACTCGGCGGCATTTCCAAGAACATAAATCTGCGTAGGGAATAAAGGGGGTGTGAGTGGCCGCGTGATGGCTCTGATAGCCGCTTGACCCAGGAAGGTGATGGTCAACGCCTTTAGAATTAGGATTAGGACCTATCCCATCCTAACCTAACCTAAACTAGCCTAGCCCAACCTAACCAACCTAACCTAACTTGACCTAACCTAACCCAACCTAACCTAACCTAACCCAACCTAACCTAACACCTAACCTAACCCAACCTAACCTAACCTAACCCAACCTAACCTAACTTGACCTGACCTAACCTAACCCAACCTAACCTAACCTAACCTAACCTAACTCTAAAGGCTTTGGTGATGATGGTCAGTGCTACAAGAACCGTCACCATGCACTCAACACCAAACACCAACGTCTTACACTCGAACAGTTACTCTCACCGAAAATACTACATAGTTCTCGGTTTTTTGTTGTTATCTGTTGAGTGATTGCCTAATGCTGAAGAATACTCGTGGCTGTAGAAAGCACGTCTTGAGAGGCGAGTGCAATCCCGCAGGAAATGACCCCCACTATTCAAGGGCTGCATGACTTGACGCACGATAACACCCAAACTTTAGCGCCAAAAGCCGTATTTTGATTTTATGACTTTCCCCGCATGTGTGAAGCCGCCGAAAGCTGCGCCCTGGCAAGCCTTCCACGTCTCTGGGACATCAAGGGGGGATAAGGGATGATACAGATAACAAATACATGACTTGGGAATGATACTGTCTAAGGAAATGTTGAAAGATGGACGTTAGCAAGCAAATACAATGTTAGCAAAAATACAGCCTAATCTCAAAGGACTAAGTCAGAGATTAGGATAACATGATACTGATGGTCATGATAAAGATAGCAAAAACAAGTCTTGGGAATAATACTGTCTAAGGAAATGTTGAAAGATGGGCAAATATGTTACCAAAAAATACAACATAATCTCAAAGGACTAAGTCAGTGATAAGGGTAACATGATACTGCTGGTCATGATAAAGATAGCAAAAATAAGTCTTAACAAGTCTTGGAAATTATACTCTCTAAGGAAATTCTAAAAGATGAATAAATAAGGTGGCAAAAATACAAAAAAATCTCAAAGGACTAAGTCAAAGGAGACACAACGGAAAGAACATAAGAAGAACATAAGAACATAAGAACATAAGAACATAAGAAGAACATAAGAACATAAGAACATAAGAACATAAGAACATAAGAACATAAGAAGAATATAAGAACATAAGAACATAAGAACATAAGAAGAACATAAGAACATAAGAACATACGAACATAAGAGGAACATAAGAACATAAGAACATAAGAACATAAGAACATAAGAAGAACATAAGAACATA
>JACEEZ010010285.1:22500-42500 GCA_016584305.1 Chionoecetes opilio | reverse complement strand
ACCTGTCATGTATGGGTGGCACACACACACACACGTTAATCAATTATGCAAGAACACACAAGCCTCCCCCTTACCCCCCTCTCCCTTGCTCCCTTCATATAAACAGTTCGGAAGCAGGTGTTCAGCATCAAAATTAAAACATCGATCTCGTTATTCAATTAAGGCAATATTTTGACGAGAGAAGCTTGAGGTATAATTCTTCATAAAGTGGGGAAAGTTTGACTAATGGAGGAGGAGAAGAAAAACGGGGCGATGACGAGGCCTGAAACTCCAATAGAATTAATGTGGATCATGTTAGACTCTCTCTCTCCTCTCCTTTCTCTCTTATAGCTTCCTTATTTTCTTCTGTTCTTCTGTTCTCTCTCTCACTTTCCTCTCCTTTCTCTCTTATAGCTTCCTTATTTTCTTATGTTCTTATGTTCTTATATTCTCTCTCTTTCCACAGGTCACCGCATGGAGGTCAGTGGCGTCCTGGTGGTGCTCCTGGCCGCTGTGTCCCCGCTCCGCATCCTCGCTAACCCCGCTCTCTAAAACACACTATTTGTACACCCTCACCCTCGCCCCTCTCGCTCACCATGTATATGTGTAAATAAATGTTTAAAATGTACCTCTGTTTCTCTGTTTACCTCGTGGCTGGCTGGAGGAAAGGATAGGAATATAATAGCAGTAATAACCAATAACCTAGAGGATTCTTCACAACACTACAAAACACAACCTTTCCCTAATAACGCATAACTAAAATCCACACTTGTAGAAATCAATAAAACCTCTACTATAGCGTTTTCAAAGGAGGGAATAAGTACCATGACACAATTTCTACTAAAATATAATGCAGTCAGGAAGATACATGTGTTATTTCCTTATTATAGTGGCCAATGGGTAAATAAATGTTTTAAATGTACCGATCTATTTCCCTGTTTCCCTCATGAGGTGATGGGCTCTGGCTGGCCGGAGGAAAAGAGGCACAAGATAGGCTACTTTTTTTTTTAATTGATAGTTTATTCATAAGAACATAAGAAAATAAGAAAGCTACAAGAGGCTACGAGACCTACACTGGTAAGTTATCCATGAAATTATGGCCTCATTTTAATTCTATTGACTCTGCACTAACTACACCACGACTCCATTCCGAGTCCATTCCAATCAGATACCACCCTATTCGTGAACCCGTTTTTTTCCCTATTTCTTTTTTAATCTACGCTTTTCTAGTTTCCAGTTTTTCCAGTTTTATTCGGCTTGGTGTAATATGATAATGCTCGTAATCAGTCATACAGTCATACAAGCCACGGTCCATTATACAGTCTACGCCCCGGGGGCCATTTACAGTCATACAAGCCACGTCCTTATACAGTCAACAGCCAGTCCTTATACAGTCATACAACCCCGGTCCTTATACGTCCACAAACCCCAAAGGTCCCTTATAACATCCTACAAGCCCGGTCCTTATACATCACACAAGCCACGGTCCATTATAAAAGTCAACAAGCCCGGGCCTTAATCCCAAGCTCTTTTATTACCTCTGGATAATATTAATAATAAAAATAAAATAAAATAAAATAATAATAAAAAGGGTATTGAAAGTTCTAACAATAATGATAAAGAAAACGATGATAATGATAATAATGATAATGATGGTAATAATGATAACAAATGCTAATGCTAAAAATAATCTGGAAAAATATTTTCATCTCTCTCTCCCCTCCCCCTCCCCCCTTTAACGGGCTTTTCCCCCCCCCCCTTACCCCCCCCCCCCCCCTCCCTTCATCCTCTCTCTCTCTCCCCTCCCCGTCTCCTTTCCCCCCCCCCCCCCCCCCTCTCCTCCCTCCCCCCTCCCCCCCTTTTATTTTCTCTCTTTTTCCCCTCCTCCCCCCCTCTCTCTTTCCTCTCCTCCCCCTCTCTCTCTCTCTCCTCTCCTTAAAATTATTTTTTTCTCTGCCCTTTCTCTCCCTCTCCCTCCTCTCTCTCCCCCCTCTCTTCTCCTCTCTCTCCCCCTCTCGCTCTCCCTCGGTCTCTCGTCCTTCCTCTCCTCCTCTCTCCTCTTTTCCGTTCTCTCCTTTCCTCTCTCCTCCGTCTTCCCAAAAACTTCATCTTCCCCCCTTCCTATTTCTCTCTCTCTCCTCTTTTCTCTCTCCCCTCCCCTCCCCCCCCTCTTTTCTCCTCCCTCTCCCCCCTCTCTCCCCCCTCTCTCTCTCCTTTTTTCCTCTCTCCCCCCTCTCCCTTTCCCCTCTCTCTCTCTCTCTCCCTTTTTTCTTCTCGTCTCTCTCTCTTCTCCTCTCTCTTTCGTTCTCTCCCCCTTTTCTCTCTTCCCCCTTTTCCCCTTTTCTTTTCATTTTGCCCCCCCTTTTCCCTTTTCCAATTTTTTGTTCATTTCCTTTTCCCCTTTTTTCCCCTTTCCCTTCCCTTTTTTAAAATTCCTTTTTTTTACTGGACAAACTTTTCCCCATTTTAAACATTCTTTTTCAATAACTATAAATTTCATCCCCTACTTTATTTCACCTTATTTTTATTTCATTCTTCACGTTACCTCTTCCCCTGTCCTTCATTATTTCTTTCTTCTCCATCTTTCTTTCCTCTTTTCCTTCATTACTTCTTTCTTCTCCATCTTTATTTCCCCTTTTCCTTAATTATTTCTTTCTTCTTCTCAATCTTTCTTTCCTCTTTTCCTTCATTCTTTCTTTCTTCTTAATATTTCTTTCCTCTTTTCTTTCATTCTTCCTTTCTTCTCCGCCTTCTTTCTACCCCATCCTCTTCTTTTTTTTTCTTCCCACTTTCTTCCCCATTTCCTTCATTCTTTCTTTCTTCTCCATCTTTCCTTTCTCTTTTCCTTCATTCTTTCTTTCTTCTCCATCTTTCCTTTCTCTTTTCCTTCATTATTTCTTTCTTCTCCTCCATCGTTCTTTCCCCTTTCCTTCATTATTTCTTTCTTCTCCTCCATATTTCTTTCCCATTTTCTTTCATTCTTCCTTTCTTCTCCATCTTTCTTTCCCCATTTCCTTCATTCTTCCTTTCTTCTCCATCTTTCCTCCCCATTCCTTTATTCTTCCTTTCTTTTCCTCCATCATTCTTTCCCCTTTTCCTTCATTCTTTCTTTCTTCTTCATCGTTCTTTCCTCTTTCCTTCATTCTTTCTTTTTTCTCCATCTTTCTCTCCTCTTTTCCTTCATTACTTCTTTCTTCTTAATCTTTCTTTTCCTTTTCCTTCATTCTTTCTTTCTTCTCCTCCATCTTTCTTTCAATCCTATCTCCCTTTTACTCCTTCTTCTTTTCTATTTTTACTTCTTCTTTACTCTCCTTCTTCTTTTTTACTTTTACTCTTGCTACTTTTCTTCTTTTACTTCTTCTTTACTATATCTTCTTCTTTTTTACTTTTACTCTTTCTTCTTTTTTACTTTTACTCCTTCTTTTCTTCTTTTACTTCTTCTTTTACTTCTTCTTTACTATATCTTCTTTTTTACTTTCACTCTTTCTTCTTTTCCTCTTCTCTTTCCTCTTCTGTTGTTTGCCTCCTACTCATCATCAACCCTCTCTTCTTATCCTCCTTCCTCATATTTATCCCCCTCCTAAATCCACGCCCCTCACAATCCATTCTTCTTAATGTGTTTCCTCTTACGATTCCTTCTTTTTCCTCATAATTCAATCCCTTAAAACCTATTTTCCTTTTAATTTTCCTCTGATTTTTTTTCCTTCTTCCTCTCTATGTTTATTATTTCTCTAGTTCTCCTTCTCGTTCTTGTCCTCCTATTCCTCTATCCTCCTCTTCCTTTTCCTCTCTTTTTTTGTGTTCTTCCTTCTTCCTCTTTATGTCATTATCTCTCTATATCTCCTCCTTGTTCTCGTCCTCCTATGCCTCCTCCTCCTCCTCCTCCTCAGTTTTTTCATCCTTACCTTCCTTATTATATTTCCTTTCTTCCTAATCTCCTCCTCCTCCTCCTCCTCCTCCTCCTCCTCCTCCTCCTCCTCCTCCTCTTCTTCCATCTTGTTTCCTCACTCCACTGAAAGCCATCATTCACTTTCTCTCTCTCTTTTTCCCTCTTTTATTATTAACTTTCTCTGCACGTTCCTCTCTTTCTTTCTTTCCAGTGTATTTCTTTTTTTGATTCTGTCGCTTTTTCTTTCAACGTATTTTTCAGTTTCGTTATTTCTTTTAGCATTTTTTCTATACATTTCTTGCAAATCCTCCTCCTCCTCCTCCTCCTCTTCCTCCTCCTCCTCCTCCTCCTCTTCCTCTTCCTCTTCTCTTCCTCCTCCTCCTCCTCCTCCTCCTCCTCCTCCTCCTCATAAAACTCCGAAAGTAATGACCCAATTATACACGTCCTTGGTTAGGCCGCACTTGGAATATGCCGTTCAATTCTGGTCGCCCTGTTTCGTAAAGATCAGCCAAATTGGAATCATGCAAAGAAGAGCAACCAACAAATTCCTCTCTGCGAAATTCATCTTATGAGAGAGACTGCGGAAACTTAATATGTTTCCTTAAAGGTCGTAGAATCCGTGGGGACTTGATAGAAACCTTTTAAGGGTCATCAAAACCTTTCGAGCTTTACAAGAAATAATGGTTTAAAACTAACGGTCAACGTTGCATCACCGATCCTCCGTAAAATTATTTCAATGTTTAGAGTGTTGTCGATGTAAAAGTTACCCAGCAATGTTTTCGGAGCCAACAAAATAACTACATTAAAAAAACATACTTGACGCGCACTGTAAAGTAAATGGTTATTGATGTTGCGAATTTCGTATCTAGTCCCCCGTATCGATAGTTTGTAGTGGTAGTGGTATTTGTAGTTAGTATTTTTCATATCCTATCATTCTGCACTATGAACTTCCATGTTCCTATCCTCTTTAGGACATGGTATCATTTTCCACTGTTTTTCTTACAAGTAGTTGATAGTTAGTATATGTATTTCAGCAATACCCTCGATATGGACGAATAGGTCTCCTGTGTCCTGTTCTACTCCTATGTAATCCTATGTTAATCCTCCTGCCTCCTCCTCCTCCGCCTCCTCCTCCTCCTCCTCCTCCTCCTCCTCCTCCTCCATCCTCCCCTCCTCCTGTTATTCTTTGTATTTTTCCTTCTATTCTATCCACCTCTTCTTTTTATGTCATCCTTTAAAACTCTTCCTCCTTCTTCCCCCAGGTCTTCCTCCTCCTCCTCTTCATTCTCTTTCTTCTCCTCCCTTACCTCCTCTTCTCTACTTTTCTTCTTTGCACTTTTTCGCTACTCCATCTCCCTCATTTATGCCTCTCGTCTTTGCCATCCTCCTCCTCCTCCTCCTCTCCTCCTCCTCCTCCTCCTCCTCCTCCTCCTCCTCCTCCTCCTCCCTCCGCCTCCTCTTCCTCCTCCTCTTCTCCTCTTCTCGCCACCAACACGCAAGGAAGTGAAAATCCTGGTCTCCAGCCGTACCAAACAATAACAAGAAATCACACTGCGCTACGTCGTTAAAATCAGCTAGTAGTTTTCTTTAGAGATTTTCCCCGTCGAACACACCTTGCATTTCATTTAATAACAGCGCGCTTTATATATTCACTACAACTACTACACACACACACTCCACATGAAAAAACAGTGTAAACGCATTGATATGATTATACATTTCTCTAACTTTCACGGTCTATGTCCTATATAATTTATTTATGCTTTTTTTTTAAAATACGTAACTTGTTGTTAGATTCTATCTATAGCATTTCGTGGCATTCTTAAAACTGGACAGAGTGTGGTATTTTCCACTCATTTCTTTGAAAAGTAGTCCCTATGGACGACCGACCTTATTTTGAGCTAACCGCGTCCCTCTTTTCCATCCTGAGAGAGGAGGGCGAGAGAGGGAGAGAGAGAGGGCTATCTGGCAGGCGCTAGAGAGAGCGAGTAATAGATCTTCGCTAGATACGCGCACGAGATAGAGAGAGAGCGCAGATCTCTCGAGACGTATACTCTCTCTCTCTCTCTCGATAGATTTCGCTCTCTCGTCTCTCTCTCTCTCTCTCTCTCTCTTTCTGATGAGAGACGAGAGAAGCGCGCCACGCTTCCCACATATATAACTAAGCGCATCACTTTTGGTCTTACCACGTTTTCAGTTTTTGTTAATTCTAGTTGCCGTAACATCTATTTTAAATCCCCACGCAGGGCATAATATTTTATTTTTCAGCAGCCTTCCATTCTAGCAGAGTGGTCTGGTTTGTGCAGTGGAAAGTTCGCACTAAACATATTTCGATCAACTCCACAGCCTGTACTTTTGTGTCTTGTCAAACAAGCAGAAGAAACCCTCGCACTTGTACAATTGATCTAAAGAAGAGTCATGACAGTCTCGAGTAGAGTTATGGACAGTTCTTACGGAGGCTGTTGCCCGATCACGACCGATCCATCCCCACCCACACCTGCCATCACCTCGCCCTCCTCGTTCGCCATCCTCTTCCCTGTCTTCCGCCTCGTAGTAACCCCTCCTCCCTCTACCCCCTCCCCTTCCTCATCATCCTCCTCTCCAGATTTTCCCCCGCACACCCCTAGAACCTTAAGAATCCTCTAACCTCCTTAAATCACCCCGGCCCGAAACCGTATCCACATCCCCTTCTATCTCATCCACCCCTCCACCTCCTCCACCTCCTCCTCCTCTACCTCCTCCTTCCTTCCCCCCTCCTCCTACTCCTCCTTCTCCACCTCCTCCCACCTCCTCCTCCTCCTTCCTTCCCCTCCTCCCTCCCCCTCCTCCTCCCCCTCCTCCTCCTCCGCCTCCAACTCCTCCTCTCCCACCTCCTCCTCCTCCTCCTCCTCCTCTCCCCTCCTCCTCCTCCACTGCGGTAGTGCACGGCGTCCTACTTGGAAGTGCACTACCGCATGTGGATTGAAACGGAGCTGGGGCCTGATTGACTGCCTGCCTCCAAAGAAAGCGCCAGGCAAGGCTGCCGCCCACCCCTGAAACTTCCACCACTGCAGCCTACACACCAACACTACATTCGACACTCATAACACACACAGTATAGCCACGAGTTACGGTACCACTACTAACTTCTCGACCTGTGACGGGCTGTGGGTTCAGTTTAGGGTCCTGACAGTTAGTGACCACCATCGGGATTTAAAGGTACCAGGGGTCACTGCTGCAGATAAGGCATTGAAGTGTACGGCGTCCTAACATGGAAAGTACCAATCCGCAGTAGGATTGAACGGAGCTGGGGCCCTGAATTGACTGCTGCTCCCAAGAAAAGCGCCAGGCAAGGCTGCGCACCACCCTTAACCTCCACACTGTGTCACAACACACCATTACAAAACACACATAAATTACTGAATCTATCAAGGCACTAAACCTACCCCCACAAACTAGTAGTAGTTTAGCCATAGATTCAGCTTTTCAACTTTCCTCACAAATTCCATGCAGTTTTTTCTAATACTGCATGGTATCACTTCTTTTCCCCGGCCAGCGTCGGCTGGATGGGATGGTGGGTGAGGAGGAGCCATTTCTACTTCCTATCCTTTCTCTCTATTATCTAGTTAGTGGTAGTATAGTTAAGCAAACGTCTTGTAAGGACCTATCGGTCTGTTGCTGTTTGTGTTTCCTTTGTATTCCTTTTGTATCCTTTTGTATTCCTCCCCCTTCTCCTCCTCTACCCAGCCTCCTCCTCCTCCCCCGCTCCCCTTCGTCTTTCTCCTTCCCCTGCTGCCTTGCTCCGCGTAGAGGGCGAGAGAGCACGACGACCAACCAGCAGGCAAGGCGCCCCTAACGATAAAACTTACAATAAAATTTTCAGGTTCTTGGCGAAATGACGGAAGACGTTACAATGAGACCAGATTGATCGGGTACTCAATTCTCCGAGACACTGGTTGGTGTGTTGTTGGTAGTGGTCTCTTTAGCGATGTACAAAGGAAGCGCTTCTGTTTTCCGCAGGAGCAAGACTCGACGACATCACTGCAGCTGCGATGACGTCACCAAAGACACTACGAACACCTCTATGTCATCCGATGCAGGAACAAACGACGTGTATCAGTATCGGATCTGAAGAAATTCTGGGACAGTACAGGAAGTTGTCCGGAAAATTCAAGCTATAAACGATCATATCATTATTTCAGGAATTCTCCCCAGACTAGAGTGGCCAACGTTTTTACGATAAGGCGTTCAGCGCAAATAACGAACCTGAGGGCTCTTTTGTGCACAGGAGAATGTAGACTCGCAAACTTCTGGGATAATTTCTACGAGGATCCCATCCTGGTTGGAGGTTCCATCCTTATTTGTGGATGACGGAGCTCCACCTCCGCCCCGTCGGTCCATGCACGATTAGGACGTCTGCTAAATGATAAAGTTTTCTTCTTACATATCAAAAACACGAGGCGATGGCGGTAGCGCATCACCTTACCCCTTTCTTACCCCAACAGCAACGCTGGGTCACGTCCGCGTTTCCGGGGGGGGGGGGGGGGGCAAATCCTATCAAAGTACTTAATCAAGCGCCTGAAAAAGTGGACCGTAGACGCCCTGCCGGTAAACCCTCACGCAGGTTACAAAAACTATCAAAGGAACTAAATTACTCTACACAAATGCCAGAAGCATTGATTTTAAAGCGTAACGAATTATTAGCATACGTTGTTGGCCTAAACGCCTAAGAAATATCGTCAGTATCACGGAGAAGTTGGGTCACACCAAAGATAAACCTTTTAGCTGAAATAGCCGTTCCAGGCTAATAAACATTCCTAAATTGTCGACGCATAAAGCAGGTGGAGGTGTCCATTCTTTATATGAAGAATTTGCAAGCAATCGAAATCTATAAGTAATAAAGATCATTATGACTCTCTACGCAAGATATAAGCTAAACGGTAAATTGGCTACTTTGGGACAATATATCGTCCTCCCAAATCTAATGCGGAAGTAGATTGCCTCCTGTATGACGAGATAAAGTCAGTTGTGACAATAATAACGATACATTTTGTGAGATTTTAACCTACCTTCTATAAACTGGAATAATAATTCGCTGATAGAGAGGTATGCGATTGCTTTGATATGGTGAACGAAGTATATTATAAATCAGGTGGTCCGTGAGCCTACAGGGTAATAGTATCCTAGATTTTAGTTTTCACTCCGACATTGATCTGATTGATTACTGCCATATAGGTGAAACATTTGGCCACAGTGATCACCAGCTAATCAGATGCGGCATAAATTGCAATGTAAGCCCTCCCAGAAAATCGGTTATTAGTCCCAAATTTCTAATAAAGCAATTTCACGAAGATTCACAGGTACTAAGCGAAGTTGAATGTTGACCTACTAAATGGTAATAACTCCGAAAAAAACACTGTGGTAATGTATTCACTAATAAACTCCATTCGGTGGTGGAAAAACATGTTCCCAGGTAGAAAACGTTTGAATAACATAACCAGCCCCGTTGGATGAATCTAGATCCACAAATCATTGGCAGAAAGCGCCGAGCGTATAAGTTTCAAACGATCAAATGCAGACTGCGATTCTAGAAGATACATACGTCAAACGTCGCGCAAAGGACTAATTAGTCTAAAAGCGCGGTGTATGAAGAAAAATTGCGAAAGGATCCAATCAAAAACCCGAAAAGGTTCTTTCAATACGTTTCGAATGTAAGAAAACGTCAGAAAACAATATTGGACACTGAAACGATCAATATAATATCTTGTAAATGGATAATAAGAGTATGGCGTTCGTACTCAATGAAATACTTTTTTTTTTTTTTAAAATGCGGTATTTATTAACGAAGACGAAACCTCCAGTACCAAACCAGTAAACATGTATGCAGGACTCGAAAGGGATAGACTGTTAATTAGGGAGAGATAACAGTATACGAAATATCCAAGTATTTGCTGAAACTTTACCCGCAAAATCCGTGGGGGTGGACAAATCTCGCCGCGACTACTTCGCGAATGTCACAGTCAACTTTCGCTCCATTAAAGATTATTTTCAATAAATCGCTAGGTGAAAAAAATGTTCCTAGTATGTGGAAATTAGCTAATGTTACACCGTATATTCAAGACAAGGGAGTAAGAAGCCTCGCAAGTAATTATCGCCCAATTAGTCTAACGTCCGTGATTGGTTAAACTATTTGAGAAATATTTGCGGGATAAAATAGTGTCTTTTCTCGATGAAAATAACTCCTATAAACTAAACTCCCGCAATGGATTCGGAATAAGAGATCCTGCTTTCAAACTACTGGATTTTTATAATGTCCATTTTTTTAACTGGACGGCTAAAATTCCCCTCGATGTATATACCTTGATTTTTCAGAAAGCCTTCGATACAGTTCCGCACATAAGCGACTGTTGACCAAGCTAGGGCACATGGCATAGGAGAGCAATTATGTTCATGGATTGGCGACTGGCTTTCAAATCGTAAACAACGGGTAGTAATAAATGGTGAGGAATCTGATTGGTTAGAGTCACTATTGGGGTGCCTCAGGGCTCGGTCTTGGTCCTACTCTTTTTCTGATATATATCACCATCTGGACTGCGGACTTGTATCTAAAAAATCTCAAAATTTTGCAGATGACAACCAATTAGGCGGTAAAGCATATACTAGAGAAAACTGCGAACTCATACAAAGTGAATCTCGACAACTATCAGATTGGAAGTGATAAATGGCTATTAAAAATTCAATTCCGATAAATGTAAAGTAATGCATATAGGGCAAAAACGATACCTCAAATATAACTAGCAAATGCAAAATAAATCGTTAACTGAAGTAGCAGCAGGAAAGGATCTAGGTGTCTCATCAGTAATGATCTGAAACCAGTTCGCATTGCCTAGCTGCCAGTAAAAAGGCAAATATTATGTTGGCTTTATTAACCGTAACTTTGAACATAAACTCCGAAAGTACTGACACAATTATACACGTACCTTGGGTTAGAACCGCACTTTGAATATGCCGTTCATTCTGGTTCGCCCTGTTTCGTAAAAGATCAAGCCAAATTGGAATCAGTGCAAGAATAGCAAACCAAACAATTCATCTCTGGCGATTCATCTTATGAATAGAGACTGCGGAAGCCCACTTTTTAAAATTTTATGTTTTCCTTAAAGATCGTAGAATCCGTGGGGACTTGATAGAACCCTTTAAGATCCTAAAGGTTTTGATGTCATTTATCAAGAGGTACCATTCGAGCTTTCACTCAATGACAACAGAAATAATGGTTTAAACTAAACGGTCACGTTGCATCACCGATCTCCGTAAAAATTATTTCATGTTGAGTCGTTGATCGATGGAACAGTTACCAGCAAATGTTGTCGGAGCGCGTTACAATAACTACCTTCAAAACAGACTTACGCGCACTGTAAGTAAATGGGTAAATTGATAGTGCGAATTCGTATCTAGTTGCACCCGTAGCGATTAGTTTTAGTGGTAGTGGTTAGTTGTAGTTAGTATTGTTCATATTCCTATATCATTCTGCAACTATGAAACTTCCATGTTCCTATCCTCTTTAGGGACTGGTATCATTTTCCAACTGTTTTCTTACAAGAGTTGATAGTTTAGTAGTATGTAGTTCAGCGATACCCTCGCTATGGACCAATGGTCACGCCTGGTGGTCTGTTACTCCTATGTAATCCTATGTAATCCTCCTCCTCCTCCTTCTCCTCACCTCTCTCCTTAATCTCCCTTCTCCTCTGGTTATTCCTCATTTTGGTAAATTTCCAGATGAACAAAGAACTTCCTTTGATGAACGAAACTATATTTTTCTGGTGAGTTTTGATGTGTTGTGAATTAATCTGCTAACTGTTTCTGTCGCAATGTTTTTGTTTTGTTTTTTTAAATGACAAAAAAAAAAAAAAAAAATTGAACCTAACCGAACCTAACCTTTACCTAACATAACATTTACCTAACCTAACCTTTACTTAACTAAAAAAAAGAAAAAAGAAAAACTACCCTTTATCTAACTTTAAAAAAAAAACTTAAAAAAAATGCGACAGAAACGGTTAGCAGATTAATTCAAAGCACATCAAAACTCACTAGAAAAAAATAGTTTCGTCCACCAAAGTGAATTCGGTGTTCATCTGGAATACTACCTTCATTTTTTTCATTTTATCTATCGAATCCTCTTTATTTACGTCATCCTTTCCCTTTTTATCCTCCTTCTCTTACTACTCCTTCTTCTTCTACTCTACCGCCTCCAACTCTTACTTTTCTCTTTGAACTCCTCCTCCTCCTCCAGCGCCAGGCAAGGCTGCCGCACCACCCTTGAACCTCCACACTGTGTTCACACCATTACAAAACACACATAACATGACCTATCTATCAAGCACTAAACCTACCCCCACAAACTATATAGTTTGCCATAGATTCAGCTTTTCACTTCCTCCCAAATTCCTATGCATTTTTCTATATTGCATGGTATCACTTTCATTTCCGGCCAACTTCGGCTGGAGGGATGGGTGGGTGGGGAGGAGCCTTCTATTTTCCTATCCTTTCTCTCTTATTATCTAGTTAGTGTAGTGTAGTTAAAGCAAACAGCCTTGTAAGGACCTATCGGTCTGTTGCTGTTTGTGTTTCCTTTGTAATCCTTTGTAATCCTTTGTAATCCTCCTCCTCCTCGTCCTCCTGAACACACCTGCCACTGGTAAATGAAGCGTCCTCCCGAGGCTCCCTACGCCCGCAAGAAAAGCTTAGTGGAGCATAAACATGGCCTGAGGAGGAAGAAAACGAAGGGCCTTCCTCGGGTCCTCGGGAGTGAGGGTGTGAAGAATGCACGACGTAAGACAAGTAAGAGTGACACCTAAAGATTCTGTCGCAGTAAGTCAAGAGCGAGGAATGAACGACCATCTACGGAAGGTGAAAATAAGAGGTAAACAGGTTAATTAATAAAGTCTTATGAAAGTGTTAAGTGATGGGAGTAGAAGGGATGTGTGTGTGTGTGTGTGTGTGTGTGTGTGTGTGTGTGTGTGTGGGTGTGGTGTGTGTGTGTGTGTTGGTGTGTGTGTGTGTGGTGTGTGTGTGTGTGTGTGTGTGTGTGTGGTGTGTGTGTGTTGTGCGGCTGTGTGTGTGTGTGTGAGTATAGAGAGAGAAGATAGAGGAGAGATATAGTATATAGATAGTAGATAGAGATGAGTATGATAGAGAAGAGAGAAGAGAGAGATAGTGTGTTACCCTTAGTGACACCCCTAAAAAACATTTCTTTGGAGTCATAATTTTGTGGTCCCTCCGTAATTGCGAGCGTTGGTTGATGAAGGGAGAGCGGGTGGAGCGAAGTTTCTCTTTTCGGGTGACAGCTGGTGTGTTAGGAAGCTGCGGTGTAAGCTCCGTGGATAGAGGCCACGTGTTGTACTGAGTGGTCAAGGGCAGTATATTGTGTGTTGGGTGTGTGCTTGAGTTGGTGATTGACATTGGTGTATGTTGCCTTGGTGGTATGATTGACTGATGGTGTAAGGTGTGTGTGTGTTGGAAGCTGATGGTGTGAGCAGCAGCTTCACTGATGGTGTGTGGTTTGTGTACGTGTTGACTGGCGTTAAGCTGATGTTGAGCAACAGCTGGTTGTGTGGAGGCGTGTTAGCCTGGTGTGTGGTTTGTGTACGTGTTGACCGGCGTGGTAAGCCTGATGTGTGTGATTATATGAATTGATGGTTGAGACATCAAAAGGGTATGTTTAGATTTATTTCTTTGTTTATGTATATATATGATTGTGTTAAATATATATATATGTTAAATAGAGAATTTCAATATTTGCCTGGTGGTTGTGAGAGTGAGGTCTGTTGTGGAGTGAGGACTGTTTGTGAGAGTGAGGTCTGTTGTGAGAGTGAGGTGCTGGTTGTGATGTGAGGTCTGGTGTGAGAGTGAGTGTGGTTGTGAGAGAGAGGTTGGGGAGTGCAAATCTAGTTACCACCAGCCTGCCCTGGAGACTTCTCTTAAGAGAGAAGTAGGCACATAGATGGTATTGCACAATATTTACTGTGCATGTTTTTGCAGCAAGGAGCTGCCAGTGTGGTGAAGTGTGGCTGGGGACGTAACAAGAGAGAGAGAGAGAGAGAGAGAGAGAGAGAGAGAGAGAGAGAGAGAGAGAGAGAGAGAGAGAGAGAGAGAGAGAGAGAGAGAGAGAGAGAGAGAGAGGAAGAGAGAGAGAGAGAGAGAGAGAGAGAGGAAGAGAGAGGAAGAGGGAGAGAGAGAGAGAGAGAGTATTAGTAGTAGTAGAGAGAGAGAGACACACACAATTATTAAGTGAATGAGTAACTGAAGTGATAAAACTAAGAAGCTCTGAAATATCTAAATTGCAAAAATGTGTATATAAGTAAGATGATACAATGAGGATAGAGTTTTAGGAATGAATTAAGGGAAAAAAGGAGGAATCGTAGGAAAAAATACATGAAGAGGAATGGATGGTGAGGGGCGTGGATTATAAAAATGATAATGATGATAAGAATAATGATAAAATGACACTAGAGAAAGGAAACAAGAAGAAGAAGAATATAAGGTGAGAAGAAACACCAAGCATAGAAGAATAGGAGAATAAGAACAGTAGAATAAGAATGGAATAAGAAAGAGAGAAATATAAAAGAATAGAATAATAGAATAGAAAGAAGAGAAATAGAACAGAGGAAAAATCAAATAAGAGAGATAAATAAAATAATGAAATAGATGATAGATAGAAAAAATAGATAGATGATAAAATAGATAGATGATAAAATAGATAGATGATAAAATAGATAGATGATAAAATAGATAGATAGATGATAAAATAGATAGATAGATGATAAAATAGATAGATGTGAATGAAATAGATAGATGATGTAAAATAGATAGATAGATGATAAAATAGATAGATAGATGATAAAATAGATAGATGATAAAATATATAGATAGATGATAAAATAGATAGATGATAAAATAGATAGATGATAAAATAGATAGATGATAAAATAGATAGATGATAAAATAGATAGATAGATGATAAAATAAATAGATAGATGATAAAATAGATAGATGATAAAATAGATAGATAGATGATAAAATAAATAGATAGATGATAAAATAGATAGATAGATGATAAAATAGATAGATAGATGATAAAATAGATAGATGATAAATAGAATAGATAGATGATAAAAATAGATAGATGATAAAATAGATAGATAGATGATAAAATAGATAGATAGATGATAAAATAGATAGATAGATGATAAAATAGATAGATAGATGATAAAATAGATAGATAGATGATAAAATAGATAGATAGATGATAAAATAGATAGATGATAAAATAGATAGATAGATGATAAAATAGATAGATAGATTGGATAAATAGATAGATAGATGATAAAATAGATAGATAGTGATGTAAAATAGATAGATAGATGATGAAATAGATAGATGATTAAAATAGATGATAGATGATAAAATAAGATATATAGATGATAAAATAGATATGATAAAAATTAGATTAGATGAATAAAAATAATAGATGATAAATAGATAGAACCGATGATAAATAATAGATAGATAGATGCTAAATAGATAGATGATAAAATAGATGATAAAATAGGTGCAATAGATGATAAAATAGGTGCAATAGATGATAAAATAGATAGATAGATGATAAAATAGATGCAATAGATGATAAAATAGATAGATGATAAAATAGATAGATAGATGATAAAATAGATAGATAGATGATAAAATAGATAGATGATTAAATAGATAGATGATAAAATAGATAGATAGATGATAAAATAGATAGATAGATGATAAAATAGATAGATGATAAAATAGATAGATAGATGATAAAATAGATAGATAGATGATAAAATAGATAGATGATAAAATAGATAGATAGATGATAAAATAGATAGATGATAAAATAGATAGCTAGCTGGATACATAGATAGATAGGCATTGATAAAATAGATATAGATGATAAAATAGATAGATGATAAAATAGATAGATGATAAAATAGATAGATAGATGATAAAATAGATAGATAGATGATAAAATAGATAGATAGATGATAAATAGAATAGATAGATGATAAAATAGATAGATAGATGATAAAATAGATAGATGATAAAATAAATAGATAGATGATAAAATAGATAGATGATAAAATAGATAGATATCCAATAAATAGATTAGATGATAAAATAGATAGATAGATGTAAAATGATAGATGATAAAATAGATAGATAGAATGATAAAATAGATAGATAGATGATAAAATAATGATAGATGTAAAATAGATGATAGATGATAAGATAGATAATGGAAAATAGAATAGATAGATGAATAAATAGTCGATAGATTATAAAAATAAATAGATAATGATAAAATATGATAGATGATAAAATATATAGATGATAAATAATAGATAGATGATAAAATAGTAGATAGATGATAAAAATAGATATATAGATGATAAATAGATAGGATATAAAATAGATGATAGATAATCAACTAGATAGTATAATGATAAATAGATAGATAAGAAACATGATAGATGATAAATAGATAGATTAGATATAAAATAATAGATAGAAAATGAAGATGGATAAAATAGATAGATAGATGATAAATAGATAGATAGATACTAAAATAGATAGATAGATGATAAATAGATAGATAGAAAAATGATAGATGAAAAATAGATAGTAATGATAAAATAGATAGATGATAAAAATAGATAGATAGAATTGTTTTTAAAAAAAAAAAAATAGATAGATAGATGATAAAATAGATGATAGGAAAAAATGATAGATGATAAAATAGATAGATGATAAAATAGATAGATAGATAATAAAATAGATAGATAGATGATAAAATAGATAGATAGAAAAATGATAGATGATAAAATAGATAGATAGATGATAAAATAGATAGATAGATGATAAAATAGATAGATAGATGATAAAATAGATAGATGATAAAATAGATAGATGATAAAATAGATAGATGATAAAATAGATAGATAGATGATAAAATAGATAGATAGATGATAAAATAGATAGATGATAAAATAGATAGATGATAAAATAGATAGATAGATGATAAAATAGATAGATAGATGATAAAATAGATAGATGATAAAATAGATAGATGATAAAATAGATAGATAGATATTAAAATAGATAGATAGATGATAAAATAGATAGATGATAAAATAGATAGATGATAAAATAGATAGATAGATGATAAAATAGATAGATGATAAAATAGATAGATAGATGATAAAATAAATAGATAGATAATAAAATATATAGATAGATGATAGAAAAATAAAATAAGAAAATAGGTTAAGATTAAGAAGTGGAAAAATATGCCAGATACTCGAATATAAAAATGTTGATGATAATTACAAGCTTACATTCTCAATTTTTCGATATACTTTTTTTCTTCATTTTTCTTAAGTTTTTTTAATTTTACATACAGTACATTCTTTTAACCCTTATATTTCCCTCTCTTTCCTTCCTTCTTTCATTCCTTCCTTCTTTTATTTCTTCCTTCCTTCCTTCCTTCCTTCCTTCCTTCCTTCTTTCTTTCCTTCCTATCGTCCTTGCTCCCTTCTTTCCTTCCTTTCTTTCTTGCTCTGTTTCTTGCTCCCTTCCTTCCTTCCTTCCTTCTTTCCTTTCTTCTTATCGTCCTTGATCCCTCCCTTCCTTCCTTCCTTCCTTCCTTGCTTCCTTCCTTCTTTCCTTCCTTCTTTCCTTCCTTCCTATCGTCCTTGCTCCCTTCTTTCCTTCCTTTCTTCCTTCCTTCCTTCCTTCCTATCATCCTTACTTCCTTCCTTCCTTCCTTCCTTCCTATCGTCCTTCCTTCCTTCCTTCCTATCATCCTTCCTTCCTTCCTATCACTTCCTTCCTTCCTTCCTATCATCCTTCCTTCCTTCCTTCCTTCCTTCCTTCCTTCTTTCCTTCTTTCCTTCCTTCCTTTCTACTTTCCTTCCTTCCATCCTTCCTTCCTTCCTTCCTTCCTTCATTTCCTTCCTTTTTTTCCTTCTTTCCTTCCTTCTTTCCTTCCTTCCTTCCTTCCTTCCTTCCTTCCTTCCTTCCTTCCATCCTTCCTTCCTTCCTTCCTATCATCCTTCCTTCCTTCCTTCCTTCGTTCCTTCCTTCCTTCCTTCCTTATTTCCTGTCTTCCTTTCTTCCTTCTTTCCTTCCTTCCTATCATCCTTCCTTCCTTCCTATCATCCTTCCTTCCTTCCTATCATCCTTCCTTCCTTCCTTCCTATCATCCTTCCTTCCTTCCTTCCTTCTTCCCTCTTGCCTATTCTCCTTCATCTCACGTCACACATATTCTTTTCCCCTCCCATCCCTCCCATTCCATCTCCCTCCTTTAACATTCCCGTCATCCCGTCCGGGCTACATTTCATCTCCGCAACCCCCCCACCCAACACCCCAACACCCATCACCCCCACCCACCCCACCCATCACCCCCTCCCACCCCACCCAACACCCCAAACACCCATCACCCCCTCCCACCCCACCCAACCCCCCCTCCCCATTCCCCCCTCCACCCATCACCCCCTCCCCCCTTTCACCACTAAACTCCAAATACCATTACCACCAGCCTCTCTCCCTTTAAACCCTCTACACAATAAAACTTTTCTCTCCGCCATACATCTTCCCTACCCTCGTCCTTTCTTCCTCCTCGTCTCCCCTCTCGTTATCTTTGTACTTAAAAGCATTCCCTCTGGTCATTCCTTTCTTCCTTCATTCATTCATTCATTTTTTCCTTCCTTCCTTTCCTTCCTTCCTTCCTTCCTTCCTTCATTCATTCATTCATTCATTTTTTCCTTCCTTCCTTCCTTCCTTCCTTCTCTCTTTCCTTCCTTTCTTCTTTCCTAACTTGATATGCCGATATTTCTACCTATTATATCCTTCTCTTCGTCCCATCCTTCCTTCCTTCCTTCCTTCCTTCCTTCCTTCCTTCCTTCCTTCTTTCTTTCCTTCCTTTCTTCTTTCCTAACTTGACATGCCGATATTTCTACCTATTATATCCTTCTCTTCGTCCCATCCTTCCTTCCTTCCTTCCTTCCTTCCTTCCTTCCTTCCTTCCTTCCTTCCTTCCTTCCTTCCTTCTTTCTTTCCTTCCTTTCTTCTTTCCTAACTTGACATGCCGATATTTCTACCTATTATATCCTTCTCTTCGTCCCATCCTTCCTTCCTTCCTTCCTTCCTTCCTTCCTTCCTTCCTTCCTTCCTTCCTTTCCCTTTCCTTCTTTCTTTCTTCCTTTCTTCTTTCCTAACTTGATATGCCGATATTTTACCTATTATTCCTTCTCTTGTCCATCCTTCCTTCCTTCCTTCCTTCCTTCCTTCCTCCTTTCCCTTCTTTCCTCCTTCCTTTATCCCTTCTCCCTTCCTTCCTCCTTCCTAAACTTAAATATTTAATACTTCACCTATCCTACCCTTTCCCTTATTCCTTCTCTCCTCCTTATGAATCCCTCTATCCCCCCCTCTCCTCCCCTCCCTCCCTCACTCTTAATCACCCCCACTTACGGTTTTCTTCACCCCTTGTCGCTCATTCTTCTCCCCAATAACTCTCACCTCCTTCAGACACATATCCTTCACCTCATAAATTAAAAACACGCAAACTCCCTCCTTCTCTCCTCAAAAATTACTCCCTTCCCCCCCTGCTCTCTTCCCACCTCCTTCGTTCCTCTCCTTCTTCCTTCCCCCCTCCTTCCTTCCCTCCTCCTTTCTCCGCCTTTCCCCGCTCCTTCCTCCTGCCCTCCTCCTCCTACTCTTCTCCTCCTGCCTCTTCCTTTCTCCTACCTCTTCCTTTCTCCTTCCTCTTGCCTCCTCCTTCCCTATGCCTCCTCCTTCCTCCTGCCTCCTCCTCCTTCCCCCTCCTCTTTCCCCCCTCCTGCTCTCCCTCCTCCTCCTCCTGCCTTCTCCTGTCCTCCTGCCTCCTCCCTTCCTCCTGCCTCCTCCTTCCTCCCCTTTTCCCCCTGCCTCTCCTGCCTCCTCCTTTCCCCCTGCCTCTCCTTCTCCTCCTCCTCTTCCTCTTCCCCTTTCCCCCTGCCTCCTCCTTCCCCCCCTTTCCTTTGCCTCCTCCTCCCGCCTCTTCCTCCCCCTTCCTCCTTTCCCCCTTCCCTCC
>JACEEZ010010285.1:10000-20000 GCA_016584305.1 Chionoecetes opilio | reverse complement strand
ACGGAGTAGAGAGAGATGAGAGAGAGTGAGGAGAGAGAGGAGAGAGAGAGGAGAGAGAGAGAGAGAGGAGGAGAGAGAGAGAGGAGAGAGGAGAGAGAGAGAGAGGAGAGAGATGGGATGGGGAGAGAGGAGAGAGGAAGAAGAGAGCAGATGAAGAGAGGAGAGAGAGAGATGAGAGAGAGAGAGAGAGAGAGAGAGAGAGAGAGAGAGAGAGAGGAGAGAGAGAGAGAGGAGAGGAGAGAGACGAGAGAGAGAGAGATGAGAGAGAGAGAGGAGAGGAGAGATAGGAAGAGAGAGAGAGATGGGACGAGATGAGAGAGAGAGAGAGATAACGGAAGAAGTAATGGGAGAAAAATGTGAAGAAAAAACTTTAACTCCTGAAGAGGACTGATGGTTTTTTTTTCCTGTCAAAACCGGCAGTGAACTTTTTTTACATCATAAAGAAACAGAGAAAAGGAAGCAACAAGAAGCCTGCTAATTGTCAGTCCCCATAAAGTAAACAGTAAGAAACTTTATAAAAATAGTCAAGTGAAAATAAAATAGATAAAATAAGAAGTAAAGTAAAAATAAATATATAATAATAATAAATGATCAATCAATAAATAATAAATAAATTAGTATGGAATAAATGAATTAGTAGTTGAGAAAATAATAATAGAAATCATGTATTGTGGTTAAATAAATATTCAAAACACTTTTTTCTCGGACTTGGAAAACGCGAGATCATCTATTTAAGGCAGCTATTGTACACCTAAAACTTACTAACATCCATAACTTGATCTAACCTGCCCCTTAATAACACTCGAGTTGGAGGAGAAAAACTATACATATCCTGCATGCTAAAAACCAGTCGTATCTCCCATGATAGAATACAACTGAAATTTAAGAAGAACCGTACTATGCTCTTCTCCTGGCATCAAATATCAGTCAGTAAACAGCAAAGAGTCAGGATTTTTCACCTCTTAAAAAAAACCCAGTATACTAATAATCCTACCACTACTACTATCACTACTATCACTACTATGAATTCTACAACTACTACTTCCACCACTACTACTATCACTACTACGACTTCTACTACTACTACTACTACCACCACTGCTACCTACAAATACCATGGCCATATAGCGCAAAAAAATGTGTCGATACCAGTTACTATTTCATCGTACATATAGTGAATGGCTAAGTGCATAAAAGGTGCAATGGTTAGTTTTATTTTTATTTTTGCTGCAGTGTGTGTGGTGGGAAGGGCACAATGGAGCCGAGGCCAAAAAAGCAGTGACATTCTAAAAAGTCCTGCAGAGTGGTGATAAATTTTGTTACCTAGAATAATATGCAAGGTCGAGGGAGAGGCCAAACCCTTTAGCCATGGAGAGTTAGATGTGGAAACGAGTTCAGAGTTCATTGTACCCTCTATCTAACAGTAAAAGAAAGGGTGGCTATCTAACAGTGAAAGAAAGGGTGGCTATCTAACAGTGAAAGAAAGGGCGTCTATCTAACAGTGAAAGAAAGGCCGTCTATCTAACAGCAAAAGAAAAAAGAAAGGGTGTCTATCTAACAGTGAAAGAAAGGGCGTCTATCTAACAGTGAAAGAAAGGCCGTCTATCTAACAGTCAAAGAAGGGGCGTCTATCTAACAGTGAAAGAAAGGGCGTCTATCTATCTAACAGTGAAAGAAAGGGCTTCCATCTATCTAACAGTGAAAGAAAGGGCGTCCATCTATCTAACAGTGAAAGAAAGGCCGTCTATCTAACAGTGAAAGAAGGGGCGTCTATCTAACAGTGAAAGAAAGGGCGTCTATCTAACAGTGAAAGAAAGGCCGTCTATCTAACAGTGAAAGAAAGGGCGTCCATCTATCTAACAGTGAAAGAAAGGCCGTCTATCTAACAGTGAAAGAAGGGGCGTCTATCTAACAGTGAAAGAAAGGGCGTCTATCTAACAGTGAAAGAAAGGCCGTCTATCTAACAGTGAAAGAAGGGGCGTCTATCTAACAGTGAAAGAAAGGGCGTCTATCTAACAGTGAAAGAAAGGCCGTCTATCTAACAGTGAAAGAAAGAGCGTCTATCTAACAGTGAAAGAAAGGGCGTCCGTCTATCTAACAGTGAAAGAAATGGCGTCTATCTAACAGTGAAAGAAAGGGTTTGACGTGTATAGGAGGTGAAGACTGTGCTTGGTATGATGTTAATGTGATGTTTAATGATAGGTAATTTGTGTGGCTGTTAACCCCTTCATGCCCAGATATTTACCTATGATATAAAAAAAATCGTCTGTTGTTATCCATAAAACTACGAAAAGTAACATAATATACCAAATTAGTTAGTGGACAAGGTTACTAAAAAGGTCATATCTATTAAACATTGCTCATATTCATTAAAATCGTCTTATGGTGGCCAAATTACAATAGAAATTACGTTATGATCCTCAATTAAACAATGAAGGGATAATTGTATGTTTTGAAGGCTGAGGTAATGAGCAGAATGTGAAATATCTGTACTTTTGACCTAGAAAGTGTGAAATAAAAGAAGGCTAGTATCATCATCATCATTATTAACAAAACAACAACTCAAAAAAAAAAAAAACATCAGCAGCATCAGCAACAACACAAACAATAATTCAATTTCTAAAAAAAAATGAAAAAAAAATGATGCTGTTCACATTTCATTCTCGGTAGGTCACACACACACACACACACACACACACACCACACACACACACACACATTACACACACACGCACACACACACCACACACACACACACACACACACACACACACGAGTCTTAATACTGAAGTGGGTCGTGTTCTCCTATACTCTGCCTGACCGACCCCCCCTCTGACCCCCTCCCCCCTCACCCCCCCCCTGCCCCCGGCGTGGCACTAAGTCCCTCTAATTTGGCTAACCCCGGGGGAAAGTTGCCTGTGTGTGTGTGTGTTTTGTCTGTGGGGGTGTGTGGGGTTTTGCGTGTGCGTGTGGTGTGTGTGTGTGTGGGGTGTGTGTGTGTGTGTGTGTGTGTGTGTGTGTGTGTGTGTGTGTGTTGTGGTCTGGGCAGGGTATTCAGTGCCTCGACCCGCCACCCCGCCACTCAAAGCCACTCTTCTGACCCCCTACACGAGGACCAACATGCAAGGCTAACTTCCACTCCTTCCCCTCCCATCAGGAACGCGGCCTCGGCATCGCGTTTTGTATTATCATGATTAAAATTTGCATTACCTGAGTACTTCTGTATTAAGATTGCTTGTGTGTGTGTTTGTGTGTGTGTGTGTGTGGTGTGTGTGGGGTTTTGGGTGTGTTGTGTGTGGTGTGTGTGTGTGTGTGTGTGTGTCTGTGTGTGTGTAAGTAAGTAAGTAAGTAAGTAAGTAAGTAAAGTTTATTGCCATTACTAGTAAATATATACATTCAGTAATTACATAAAAAGTGGTCGTTGGCACGGTCTGTCGAGCCAAGGCCCCCTGGACAGACATGTTCAGATATAAGTTATATGTGCTGAGCAGAATCAGTTGGCTGTTTGTTTCTGTAGTAAAAAAAATACTACTTTGTAACGTGAAAAAAAAAACCATCATACATATACATCTATACATACATATACACATACAGGGCATACACATATGCATATACGTACACACTACACACATATACACATATATGGGACATACACACATACATACATATACATACACACACACACGCACATATACGATCATTCATTCATCCATATATATGCAATGGAAAACATATACATATACATTTATATGAAAAAATCAAAATAAGAACTTTCGTAACCTATGCTATCCAATACATACTTTATTTCATATAATACTACTACTATGACTATGAAAATACTACACTATGACTAAACCACATACCAAACTACATACATAAAATTTCTATACATGTATACATGTATGGCATCTTAAATGTACATGAAATACATATGCTACCTATCACTCGTGGGATGTTTGTGAGGTCTGAAGGACAAGGAAATGATTTCTTACTCTCCTCTTGAATTCAAAAAAGTGATATTATTATTAAGTAGTTTATGGGTGTAGGCAGAGCATTCCCATAGTTGAGGACCAAAGCAAATTATGCTGTTCTTAAAGAGTGTTGTACGGAACTGTGGACATACAAAATTCATATTGCTTCCTCTGGTTCCATGCGTTGATTCTACAAATTTATAAATAGAAGTACCTGGAGCATTTTTTATGTTTTTAAACATGAAGGTAAAGAAAAAAAACTTTTATGAATATTAAAAAAATCAAGTGTGTTGTTTTGTGTGTGTGTGTGTTGTGTTGTGTGTGTTTTGTGTGTATGTTGTTGTGGGTGTGGTGTGTGGGGTGTGTGTTTTGTGTGTTTTGTGGTGTGTTTTGTGTGTGTTGTGGGTGGTGTTGTTGTGTGTTGGTGTGTGTGGTGTGTGTGTGGGGTGTGTGTGTGTGTGTGTGTGTTGTGTGGGGTGTGTGTGTGTGTGTGTTGTGTGTGTGTGTGTGTGTGTGCATTATTTAACCATTCAAGTTTCTTGTGTGTGTTTAAAAATGCCAAGGAAAATGGAAATATAACGAAAATAACGAAACAACGAAAAATAACGGTAATAGAACGAAAGAGACGTGTTTGTGATTAGAGTGAGGGGAAAAAATGTACACTGGTCATGGAGAGGAAAAGAGAGTGAGAGAGAGATAGAAAAGTGATGAGTGAGTGTGTGTGTGGGGGGGGGGGGTGGGGGCTGTGTGTTGACATGAGCAGGTTAGCGGCAGATGTTAGGTCAATGTGAGGTCAACGTCAATCAGCCATTTTTTTTATCCATATATTATTTATTATTTTATTATTATTTTGCATTATTTTTTATCCATATATTTTATTTTATCCATCTTCCTTGTCCATCTTTCTCATTATTTAATCTCTCTTACTTGTCTCTCTTACTTGTCTCTCCTACTTGTCTCTCTTATTTGTCTCTCTTACTTGTCTCTCTTACTTGTCTCTCTTACTTGTTTGTCTCTCTTACTTGTCTCTCTTACTTGTCTCTCTTACTTGTCTCTCTTACTTGTCTCTCTTACTTGTCTCGCTTACTTGTCTCGCTTACTTGTCTCTCTTACCTGTCTCTCTTACTTGTCTCTCTTACTTGTCTCTCTTACTTGTCTCTCTTACTTGTTTGTCTCTCTTACTTGTCTCTCTTACTTGTCTCTCTTAGTTGTCTCTCTTACTTGTCTCGCTTACTTGTCTCTCCTATTTGTCTCTCTTACTTGTCTCTCTTACTTGTCTCTCTTACGTGTCTCTCTTACTTGTCTCTCTTACTTGTCTCTCTTACTTGTCTCTCTTACTTGTCTCTCTTACTTGTCTCTCTTACTTATCGCCTAATTTCTCCTTTTGTATATATCAATTTTTTTCATCTTCACATCTCCCTTTTTTTTTACTCCTTCCTTTATCACTTGTTTCCTACCATTGTCTTTCATCTCTCCGTCTCTCCTATGTTGTCTCTCCTCACTATCTCTCACCAAATTACTTCCTTCGCTACATTACATCTCTATTCATCATCTTTTATTTCATCCCAATCATCGTTCGTTTTTCTCAAGTCATCATTATGTGTTGTGTTTCAAGTCAAGCCCTTAGTATAAACTCTCTCTCAAATAATAAATCGATGATATTCTCGTATATTCAGGTGTGATTTTGATTCTTAATTAGATAGGTACACTCAGACACACAGACACACAGACACACAGACACTCAGACACACAGACACAACACAGACACTCAGACACACAGACACACAGACACTCAGACACACAGACACACAGACACTCAGACACACAGACACACAGACACACAGACACTCAGACACACAGACACACAGACACTCAGACACACAGACACACAGACACACAGACACACAGACACACAGACACACAGACACACAGACACGCAGACACTCAGACACACAGACACACAGACACACAGACACACAGACACACAGACACACAGACACACAGACACTCAGACACACAGACACTCAGACAAACAGACACACAGACACACAGACACACAGACACTCAGACACTCAGACACTCAGACACACATACACTCAGACACACAGACACACAGACACACAAACACACAGACACACAGACACACAAACACACAGACACACAGACACACAGACACTCAGACACACAGACGCACAGACACTCAGACACACAGACACGCAGACACTCAGATACACATACACACAGACACACAGACACTCAGACACACAAACACACAGACACTCAGACACACAGACACACAGACACACAGACACTCAGACACACATACACTCAGACATACAGACACTCAGACACACAGACACACAGACACACAGACACACAGACACTTAGACACACAGACACACAGACACTCAGACACACAGAACACCAGACACACAGACACACAGACACCAGACACACAGACACACAGGCACACAGACACACAGACACTCAACACTCAGACACTACAGACACACAGACACACAGACACACAGACACAACATCAGACACACAAACACACAGACACACAGACACTTAGACACACAGACACACAGACACACAGACACACAGACACACAGACAAACAGACACACAGACACACAGACACACAGACACACAGACACACAGACACACAGACACACAGACAACAAACACACAGACACACAGACACACAAACACACAGACACACAGAACACACAGAGACACACAGACACACAGAACACCCAGACACACAGCCACAGACACACAACACACAGACACACAAACACAGACACTCAGACACACAGACACACAGACACACAGACACACAAGACACACAGACACACAGACACACAGACACACAGACACACAGACACACAGACACACAGACACACAGACACACAGACACACAGACACACAGACACACAGACACACAGACACTCAAACACTCAGACACACAGACAGGTAACAGGACCTCATCAAAAGAGACAGCACAGGTACAAACAAACACACAAACACACAGACACACAGACACTCAGACACACAGAAACACAGACACACAGACAGGTAACAGGACCTCATCAAAAGAGACAGCACATGTACAAACAAACACACAAACACACAGACACTCAGACACTCAGACACACAGACACACAGACACACAGACACGGTACACGGACCTCATCAAAAGAGACAGCACACGTACAAACAAACACACAAGACAACACAGGACACTCAGACACACAGACACACAACACACAGACACACAGACACACAGACACTCAGACACACAGACACACAGACACACAGACACACATACACACAGACACACAGACAGGTAACAGGACTTCATCAAAAGAGACAGCACAGGTACAAACAAACACACAAACACACAGACACTCAGACACTCAGACACACAGCCACACAGACACACAGACAGGTAACATGACCTCATCACAAGAGATCACACAGGTACAAACAAACACACAAACACACCGACACTCAGACACTCAGACAAACAAACACACATACAGTCAAACACTCAGACACACAGACACACAGACACTCAGACACACAGACACACAGACAAACAGACAGGTAACAGGACCTTATCACAAGAGATCACACAGGTACAAACAAACACACAAACACACAGACACTCAGACACTCAGACAAACAAACACACATACTGTCAAACACTCAGACACACAGACACACAGACACACAGACAGGTAACAGGACCTCATCACAAGAGATCACACAGGTACAAACAAAAACACAAACAAACAAGCAGGCAAACAAGGGCCATCCAGCATAATGAGACTAATTAGAACCGTGACCAAAAAAATACTTGAATAAAACCTGTATGTCCTCATTGTCACGGGAACTACATTACACCATTAATGAATACAAAACAAATTAAAGAGGGGAAATTCACTGCACATGCCTTTGAGCGCCAACTTATTATTATTCCCCTCGTTAATTTGCGTATTAATAAGTGAGGTGAAAGTCGAGGTTTTTTTCCCCTTGTGAACAACCTTTTAGCGCGGTCGTGTTAAATACTTGTGTGGGTGATTAAATGTTGACGGTATTCCATGTCTGTGTGTGTGTATGTATGTGTGTATGTCTGTATGTCTGTATGTCTGTCTGTCTGTATGTATGTATGTATGTATGTATGTATGTCTGTCTGTACGTATGTATGTATGTGTTTAAGTATGTATGTCTGTCTGTATGTATGTGTGTATGTCTGTATGTATGTATGTCTGTATGCATGTATGTGTGTATGTATGTATGTATGTATGTCTGTCTTTTCGTAGTATGTATTTTGGGTTTTTTTGGGTTTTATGTTGGGTTTTAAGTATGTAGTCCCCGTCTGGAGTATGTAGTATGTGTGTTGTATGTTTTGTCTGTAAAGCGGGGTGTATTTGGGATGGATGTTGGGCTGTATGCAGGGATGTGTGTATGTATGTATGTATGTATGTATGTATGTACGTATGGATGTATTGTTTATGTTTGTATGTCCCGTCTGTATGTATGTGTTTGTTTTTTGTTTTGTTGGGATGGGGCTTTTTGAGATGTATGTATTATGTATGTATGTAGGTGTATGTATGTATGTAAAGTTTTGTATGTATGTTTGTTGTCTGTCTGTTGTATTTTTTGTGTGATGTTTTGTCTGTATGTATGTTTTGTAAAAGTATTTATGTATGTTGGGTTTTTGTCTTTTTCTGTATGTATGTAATTTTATGTTTTTATGTATGTCTGTCTGTATGTATGTATGTATGCATGTATGTGTGTATGTATGTCTGTATGTCTGTCTGTCTGTATTTATGTATGAATGTATGTATGTATGTATGTATGTCTGTCTGTATGTCTGTCTGTATGTATGTCTGTATGTCTGTATGTCTGTATGTCTGTATGTCTGTATGTATGTATGTATGTCTGTATGTATGTATGTGTGTTTCTATTTCATGTTTCTCTTGTATGAGTGTAAGTAGCATAAAGGTAAGAGCAGAGAGAGAGAGGGGGAAGAGAGAGAGAGAGAGAGAGAGGGGAGAGAGAGAGAGAGAAAAAGAGAGAGAGAGGAAGAAGAGAGAGAGGGGAGGGGAGAGAGAGAGAGAGAGAGAGAGGGGAAAAACAGAGAGAGACAGAATGAGAGTGAGACAGAAAGGGAGAATGCCTGTGTGTGGGTGGTGTGGTGTGTGTGTGTGTGTGTGTGTGTGTGTGTGTGTGGTGTTGTGTGGGGTGTGTGTGTGTGTGTGTGTGTTTTGTGTGTGTGTGTGTGTGTGTGTGTGTGTGTGTGTGTGTGTGTGTGTGTGTGTGTGTGTGTGTGTGTGTGTGTGTGTGTGTTGTGTGTGTGTGGTGAGCGCGTGTGTGTGCGTGTGTGTGTGTGTGTGTGTGTGTGTGGTGTGTGTGTGTGTGTGTGTGTGTGTGTGTGTGTGTGTGTGGTGTGTGTGTGGTGTGTGAGAGAGTCTAGTGCACGGTCGCCTCTGAGTCGTATCATAATTTCCTGTGGCAAATGGAACATGAAAGAGGGAACTTGTATTGAATTAAGGAGCCAAGACATCAAAGCACCCACATATTGCTGCCTCTATCCTCCACACCCAACTTTTGTCCCGCCACCTACAGTAGAGGAGGAGGAGGAAGAAGAGGAGAAGGAGGAGAGGAGGAGGAGGAGGAGAGGAGGAGGAGGAGGAGGAGGAGGAGGAGGAGGAGGAGGAGGAGGAGGAGGAGGAGGGAGGAGGAGGAGGAGGAGGAGGAGGAGGAGGAGGAGGAGGAGGAGGAGAAGGAGGAGGAGGAGGAGGAGCTGGAGGAAGAGGAGTGGAAGGTAGAGGTAGAAGGAGGGGAGGTATAGGAGGAGGTTGGGGAGGAAAAAGAGGAGTGGAAGGTAGAGGAGGAGGAGGAGGAGGAGGAGGAGGAGAAGGAGCTGGAAGAAGAGGAATAGGAGGTAAGGAGTGAATGAGAAGTAAAAGAAGTTGAGAAAATGAAAAGAGCGCCAAGAAAGGAAGGAAAAAAGAA
>JACEEZ010010285.1:0-5000 GCA_016584305.1 Chionoecetes opilio | reverse complement strand
TTTTTCGGGATTTTATTTTTTAGTTCTGTGCGTGGCTTGGGATTCCAGGAGAGTTTATGAATTTGTTAAGGATTTTATCATTTAATTGTGTGTGTGTGTGTGTGTGTGGTGTGTGTGTGTGTGTTTTGTGTGTGTGGGTTTTGTGTGTGTGTGTTGGGTGTGTGTGTGTGTGTGTGTTTTGGGTGTGTGTGTGTGTGTGGTTGTTGTGTGTGTTTGTGTGTGTGTACAACGATGTAATTCCTTGAAAAAAAAACTCCATATTTCTTGGGGATATAATTTACGGACCTTAAATAAACCCCCTAATGAATTGTCAACAAAAAGGCCTTTAGCGTTTGTGGTAATTGTTGTTAGGGTGGTGGTGGTGGTGTGGTGGTGGTGGTGTGGTAGTAGTGGTGGTGGTGTGATGGGGGTTTGGGGGTGTGGTGGGTAGTGGTGGTGGTGGTGGTGGGGTGGTATGTGGGTGGGGTGGTGTGGTTGGTTGGTGGGGTGGTGTAGTGTAGTGGTGTGGTTTTGGTGGTGGTGGTGGTGGTGTGGTTGGTGGGGTTGGTAGTGGTGGTGGTGTGGTGGTGGGGGTGTGGTGGTGGTGGGGGTTGGTGGTGGTGTGGTGGTGGTTGGTGTGGTGTGGTGTGTGGTGGGTGGTGGTGGTGGGGGTTTGTGGTGGTGTGGTGGTGGTGGTGTTTGGTATGGGGGTTTGTGTGTGGTGGTGTTGCGGGTGGTGTTTTGGGGACAAGCGGATCCTTTTGTTTGTCATGTGTGTGCTGAATGGCGGTTTTAACGGAGGAAAAATTGTCGTTAGTATTGAACAAACGTGAAACTTTTTTGCAAATACAAACTCACAGCGTTTGTAGTGGTGGTGTGTGGAGAAGAGAGAGAGAGAGAGAGAGAGAGAGAGAAGGAGAGAGAGAGAGAGAGAGAGAGGAGGAGAGAGAGGGAAGAGGAGAAGAGAGAGAAGAGGAGGAGAGAGAGAGAGAGGAAAAGAGAGAGAGAGAGAGAGAAGAAAAGGAGAGAGAGAGAGAGGAGCGAGATGGGGAGAGAGAGAGAGAGAGAGAGAGAAGAAAAAAAAAACTCGTGCGTTGATTCGTCCGTATAGAGATCAAACATAGGCATACAAATATTATAAAGCAATGAATCAATCAAAGTCACAATGCAAAACCCAGACTAAGGTACGCTATGATCTCTCTTATGGGAACACCTATTTGCCGGCACTAGATACGAAGGCCTTTAAATTTATAGGCCCAATAGCGTCTTTCTAGTGCCGTGATTTGCCTGGGTAGATCATGAAGTTCAGCTCCAAACGTTAAAAAAAAAAAACGAATATATATTTTTTTACGTTAGACTCAGTTAAAGCATATTATATGGAACCAGTAGGCTATTTTTTTATCTTGAATTTTTATTGTGCACGGCCTTGGATTGTGATATGTGACAAACACGTTATGATAAACAATTACGAGTTGATAACTTGATACAGGTGTTGACAGGTAACTATTTGCGTGATCTATTTAGTGACAGTGATCGAGTTTTCGCGTCGCCTTATTTTCGATACTCAACTCTGTACAATTTCTGTTCTCAGTATTCCTCGCTATTAAGTGCCGACAAGAATAGCTTTGCAGTGATCAAATTACCATCATTGTTAACTTTAGGACGTCAAGTGATAAAGCTTTACATATAATTGAGGATAATTAACGATCATTAGTCTCAAGTTGACGATTCTTGGTGTTTACAAGACCTTATTTTTTCTTCATACAAGTTGCTTCAAAGATTAAAAACATCATCACTATTAAATTTTGAATCACAAGCAATATTTTTTTACACACAATAATTGAGGGTCATTAGTTTGAAGGGACGAATTTTTCATTTCTGCTTAGAGGGCCGCAATTTTTTCCGTATAAGTCGCCACACAGTTTTTTCCCCTCGTCTTTCAGTGTGGCGTCCTGTCCCGCCACCACGACCAGTCTCCCCTCAGCCCTTTCCCCCCAGCCCCCAACCCCAAGCCCTCAACCCCCAGCCCTCACCCCCCCAGCCCCCAGCCCCCAACCCCAGCCCCCAACCCTAACCCCAAGACCCCAAAACCCCAGCCCCCAACCCCCCCGCCCCCAACCCCCCGCCCCAACCCCAAGCCCCAAAACCCCCAAGCCCCCACCCTAACCCCAAGACCCCAACCCCCACCCCCAACCCCCAGCCCTCAACCCCCAGCCCCCCACCCTAACCCCAAGACCCCAACCCCCAGCCCCCAACCCCCAGCCCTCAACCCCCAGCCCCCCACCCTAACCCCAAGACCCCAGCCCCCAGCCCTCAACCCCCCGCCCCCAACCCCTAACCCTAAGACCCCAGCCCCCAGCCCTCAACCCCCGGCCCCCCAAACCCCCCGCCCTCAAACCCCCAGCCCCCCACCCTAACCCTAAGACCCCAAGGGCCCCCCGCCCTCAACCCCCAGCCCCCAACCCCCCCGCCTCAAAACCCCCCGCCCCCCACCCTAACCCTAAGACCCCAGCCCCCAGCCCTCAACCCCCAGCCCCCAACCCCCACCCTCAACCCCTAGCCCCCCCCCCTAACCCCCAAGACCCCAGTCCCCAGCCCTCAACCCCCAGCCCTCAACCCCAACCCCAGCCCCAACCTCAAGACCCCAACCCCCAGCCCTCAACCACCAGCCCCCAGCCCTCAACCACCGCCCCTCACCCCCAGCCCTTAGCCCCCAGCCCCCAGCCCCCCAAACCCCCACCCCCCAGCCCCCAGCCCTCAACCCCCCCCAGCCCTCAACCACCACCCCTCAACCCCCCAGCCTTTAGCTCCCAACTCTCTCCCCTCCCGTTCCCCAGCCCCTAGCCCCCAGCCCTCAGCCCTCACCCCCCAGCCCCCAGCCCTCAAACCCCCACCCCTCAACCCCTCACCCTTAAACTCCCAACCCTTCCCCCCAGCTCCCAAGCCCCTAGCCCCAGCCCTCTCCCTCTCCCTCAGCCCCCTCCCCTCAGCCCCCAGCCCCTTGCGTTGCCGGTCTGCAGGGTCTCGCAGCCCACCGTCAGCCCGTCATCACTCACGTAAACACTTGTGGAAAATGTTCACATGTTGCCTGGTCTTCAAGGACCCCACCGTTGATGGGTATTGGCTCTGCGGCATCCAATTAGCGGGCTGTAAAGTGTGTTTGTTGGCTAACTCGATGGCTGCCTCGCTTGACTGAATGGCTGACTAACTGGCTGACTGAATGCCTCGACAGTCACGCTAACCGGTTAATGAAAATACTGCATGGTGAGTTGAGTTTCTGCAACGCATGCTACAGTACCTGCTTAACCGAGTAGACTGAGTGACCGATAACTAGATTAGACACATAACTGACTAATGCACTGACTGGCTACCGTAGATAACACTAAAGTCGCCAGTCTCTTGCCACTGCACTAATGTCGCCAGGCACAATATATTACGAATTTTAGCATCACTACAGACTTGTATGTGCCACTGAAGACATGTAGTGTGATGTACATAATATAAACTACTGTGCATGCCTCTTCAATGGCACATAAAAGTCTGTAGTGATGCTAAAATCCGTAATATATTGTGCCTGGCGACATTAGTGCAGTAGTGAGTGACTGGCAACTATAGTGTTATCTACGGTAAATGATCCCTTTATTTATAGACCTAACACTATCTTAATCCTACCTATAATATATATCTTAGACCTATCATATATTTATTTATTGATCATTAAGTGTATAGCCCCTAGTGAGTGTCTTGTGAACACGGCACCCACACAGGTTTAAGAGGCAGTTAATTAGCCAACACCTGTATACGTTACCTCTTCTCTTATACAGGAAAGGAGATTGAGACGCCTTAGGACTCTTCAACACTACGTTCTTTTCATCACCTTGCATCTCCCATAACACTTGACTATCTACGTCTTGTGCAACTTTAATCACATCACTCCTTCTTCCTCCTTCTCCTTCCAACTTTACTCTCTCTCACAACTTCCTCAGTCCCCTTACCTTCTGTGTGAATACTCCCCTCCTCCCCTTACCCCCCTCCACCCCTTACCCCCCTCCTTCCCTTACCCCCCTCCTCCCCTTACCCTTCTCACTCCCCTTATCCCTTTTTTTGGCATTAAATTAATCAATCAATCCCTTTTGCGTTACGTATACATGGGTTACTGACAAAAAACAAAAGGTGAAAGCTATATTGCCACCTCTAATCCTTTCATTTCTTTGACGTTCTGACAAATAATAAAGGTCGAAACAACCTCTACCACCTCTAATACTTTAATTTCTTTGACGTTCTGACAAATAATAAAGGTCGAAACAACCTCTACCACCTCTAATACTTTCATTCGTGTGACGTTCTGACAAATAATAAAGGTCGAAACAACCTCTACCACCTCTAATGCCTTCATTTCTTTGAGGTTCTGACAAATAATAAAGGTCGAAACAACCTCTACCACCTATAATCCTTTCATTCCTTTGACGTTCTGACAAATAATAAAGGTCGAAACAACCTCTACCACCTCTAATGCCTTCCTTTCTTTGACGTTCTGACACATAATAAAGGTCGAAACAACCTCTACCACCTCTGATACTTTCATTCCTTTGACGTTCTGACAAATAATAAAGGTCGAAACAACTTCTATCACCTATAATACTTTCATTCTTTTACTATAAATGCATCTCGAATAGGAATAGGAATAAAAAAACAACTAATCCTTTCAGTCGTCTTTTGAGTCTGCACTAACGAACAGAAATGGAAAAATAAATAAATAAATAAATGAGACAGAAAAATCTCGTACTTATATCCTTGCAATACACGGATCAAAAAGTCTCAGTGGTATATTACGCTTTTCCAAATATTCTTCATGTGATTTTTCTCCATGTTGTAAAGGAGTCAATAAATAGCGTATTCTTATAGTTGAATAGCCAATGGCAGTCGAGGTCGTTAGCAGTGCAAGATGTGATTGGGTGTATAGGGCGACGCATATTGTAGATGAGTGTGTAGCGAGTAGCATGATTTTTGGCGGGATGAGG
>JACEEZ010010284.1:17500-80748 GCA_016584305.1 Chionoecetes opilio | reverse complement strand
CCTTTATTAAGGCAGTAGGCTATTGGTAAAATTTGGAAACACAACGGTGGAGGAAAGTTTTTACTTTTGCGGGACTCAAAAATATGGATGCTGAGCTCAGTTCCAGGAAAGAGTTGCACCCGGTGCTCCCGACTTGCTTCATCCCACCGTTTTATTTATTTTGGATATCAATCCTTAATTATATTATATTATATATATATAATTATATATATATATAATATATATATATATATAATATAAAAATTATATATATATATATATATATATATATATATATTATATATATTATATATATATTATATATTATATATATCAGGTCTTTATAGTATGAAGGTGAGCTGGACAATAATGCAGCGGCTGGTGCTGTAACGCCGGGTGTATGTATTATTGTCTGACATCTCTTTCAGTCAGATGTTGTTTTCTAGCGAGGGAGTTTTGTGAAGTTTAATTACCCAGTCGTCTTATTTCAGAAAAATGGGGAGGGGGATGAGACTCTACTTACCACTTATTAATCGCTGCAACCCCCCCAAAATTATGTTTTTTTGGTGGAAACCAAACACATTACTTTAGTACTTACAATTATCAATCTATCAATTAATTTCACTTCGGAGGCGAGAGAACACGTGGGCTCGTTTTGTTTTGGTTAGTTTGCAAGAGTGCGTCACAAAGTAATATGTGGTGTTAGTTCCCAAGGATAATAATCATTGCCAGTTTACTTTTGTATCTTAAACAATTAAAATTGACACTTCCATTATCTCTTTTTACTTTCACATGATTTCCCGAACAAAACCTAACCTATTTTATTTGGACCCTTAGGCCCGATTCACACCATAGGGACGGTCGCGCTCCGCTCACGGTCCGGTCAAATATCACATGCATTGCAACGGAAGCATTCACACTGACGGTAACGGTCTAGGCTCCGCTCTCGTTCCGCTCACAATCCATTCAAAAGATATTTTGACCGGAGCGAGAGCGGAGACCAGTTTTTCTCTTGGAGTGATTGCTTCTCTGAATGATGTGTGTTCCTTTTTCAGGTCATTCTGAATTTTTGATAGTATTTTTTCAAATGTTCCAATATTCATTCTGAAATAGCTATGAAATTTACTTTCATCATCAATAAGACGGGGAAACAGCGTATGGAATTCTCCTTCACTTTCCTATCTTGCAAGATGGGATGAACCCACACTCTTTCTTTTTTTTACTTTGTTTTCTTTCTTCTTCTTAATCCAGTGCAATAGACCTCTCCACGCTTGTGTTTACAAACAAACAATTGCGTGCGCGCGCTCAGGCATGGTAGGCAAAAGGCTGCACCCGCCTTCCAGCAGTGCTCCGTCGGGCCGTGAACTACCAGTGGTTCGTACAGTGTACCCAGTGAACTAAACATGGAAACAATACTGTCTACACATGTGAATAGTCTTGGAAAAGAGGAAAAAGAGCGGTATTTGTGTAAACTTACGCTCAAAGACGTAAAAATAGACCTGCCTGACCCATACGTACTGAAAGGCTGGGTAGCTGACGTGAGGGAATGTCCCGACCTTAACAGTGGTCACGTACACTATTATTTGTTGGACAAGAGAAATGTGTACACAAGCGACAAGAATAATGCCTACAAGTCCCTGGATGGCTACAATTTCTTCAAAGCCGGACATGTGCATGAGGTGTTGTACCACCCAGTTGAGAGGAGCACTCCTGTCTGCTTCTTGAGAAGCAGTCGTTCCATCCCAGAAGATAAGCAGCAAAGCTTATGAGCCGTGGGTGTGCCTACACAAGACCGAGGGTTACGTCGTGTCAGCACACTGCACATGCATGGCAGGGTAAGTAAGCATATATATTTCCTATGTAATCTGTGTAGTATGCAGATACTATTTATAGCAGTGGCTCCGGCATTCGTTGAGAATGTTGGTCCCGCCGTTCAACATGCCTAACATAACCTAATCTAGCCTTTACGTAACCTAATCTTTACCTACCTAGCCTAACCTAGCCTTTACGTAACCTAACCTTTACCTACCTAACCTTTACCTAACCTAACCTAGCCTTTACCTAACCTAACCTTTACCCAAACTAACCTTTACCTACCTAACCTAACCGAGCCTTTACCTAATCTAACCTATCCTAACCAGCGGGACCCATGTACATTTTCCACGAGTGCCTTGGCTTCCAATTTTTCTATGCCCCGATTGCCAAGGAAATGCTTGATTAATTTTATTTTATTGTACCAATTAAACATGTTCACCCATTCTCCCTAGTTAGGTGGTTGCTGAAACTCCATATTCACCATTTTTTCAAAGTGATAATTTTATAGCTTGTAAAGTATAGCTAAATCAATATACCTGTGTAGAATGTAACATTTTTTTTGGTGTAAATGTAAGAAAAAGGTTATCAAGTAGATTTTTTGTTTTTTGTCTTATGTAATTTGATTGATTTTGAGATAAATTTTTAGGGCAAAGCACATGTTCCTAATTTTCCCCTACCACTTTAGGGTCTTGTGGGTGTTCTACTTTTACTTAACACTTAAGCCCTTAACAATTTATATATCCCCCAGGTTGGGTGAGGTATGCAGCCATATAGCAGCCCTTCTTTACAAGATAGAGGCAGCTGTGTCACTGGGCTTCACCACGGATGACTCCTGCACCAGCAGACTTTCAGTGTGGAACAGATGTTACAGATCCAAGGTTTGTATTTGCAGATTTACACAAGTGCCCACCACTGTGGCATGTGTTTGCATATATTTGACTGTCTTGCAATTAGTGGGTGTTGATGTGCTTACTTTCATGGTTAGTATTTTGGCATGAACAAGGATATTTTATTATTTTTACTGACTGGGGTGCATTTCCAACAAATCTTTTTCTCGGGGGTAATGTGCATGCGTTAGATATGAAACCTAAGTAGATTCTGTGTGTAGACTCTGGTTTCATCCCCAGCTATTTCATTCCCATCATCATCATCATCGTTTTGCGTCCTGTTTTTCCCATTCATACTGGGGTTGGACGTGCGATAGCTCTCCTCCTTAGCACCCTCTGCCCACTTACGGGCTGCTGGGTACTGAGGGCCGTTGTTCTGTGAGCTATAATTTTTCTTGTAGCATGTAGTTTTACTGGTTGTTTACCCTTGCCAACACCAAACCCTTTTTACGTAGTGGGAGTACGACTATTCAACCCATAGCTGGGGTTGGATGACCATTGGATTGACTCCTAAGATGTTATAGATTATTATGTTTATAATCCCAATTTTAAAAATATCCAAAATACCTAACACTTTGGGCCATTCCACATACCGTATATTCAACCTGCACTACAGCTTAATATTTTTACAGAAGAACTAATTGTTGATTCTAGAAGTGGATCATACATAGTGGAGGAATTAGATAAAATAAATGATGTCATTATAAAAAAAAGACAGTCCCCAAGGAGTTAGCCAGGACCAGGTGGAAGTTTTCATTGGATATCGAAGGAATTTTAGTCCCTAATTAGCTTACTTTTGCATGTTTATCTTTTATTACGGAAACATTTATGATCAATTGCATTCACAGATCCAGCCAGCGCCCCTCGATGAGATTGACTTCACCCACCACAGACACACAAAGAAGCGGCTGAAAGCCACACGTCAGCGCCCCAAGGTGAAGCCAGTGTCGGAGCAAGAAAGGAAGATGCCCCGGAAGAACTGCGGAAAATACTTCCAAATGCAGCTGTATTTGAAAAAGGTGAATCTGAGACTGATACAGCTTCAGAGAATGAAGAGAATGAGCTTACAAAGCCATTAAATGATTTGTTTAGGTCAGACCTCAGAGAGAAAGGTGAAGGTATTCTGCAAACTGAAATTTGCAAATTAAATAATTTGACATTAACACCACTGCAAGTTGCCAACCTTGAAAAGGCAACCAGAGGTCAGTATAAAACCTATATTTGGCATGAGCACAGGGCAGGCAGGATCACATTATCTGTGGCTCACTTTATATTGACACTTAAGGCTGATAAATACCCAGTTAATTTGTTGCGAGCCATAATGAAGTATGAAACTTGGGATCTCAGCAAAGTTGCAACTTGCAGGTGGAGTTTGGAGTGTGAGAGATTAGCAAGGGATGCATACATTGACAGTCAGTCTCAGGTGCAGCAGGTTTTTAACTGCACAAGTGTAGAGTTGGTTGTGCCCTCTAATAAGCCATTCATAGGTGCCTCTCCTGATGGTATTAGCACATGTGAGTGCCATGGCAAGGGTACACTTGAAATAAAATGCCCATATAAATACAGACATTTACCACCAGACCACTCAGTCCCCTATCTGATAAAAAGTGTCTTCTAGATAAGGATGGATGTCTAAATAAATCACATTCATTCTACTGCCAAGTTCAGCACCAAATTAGTGTGTGCAATGTCCAGTTTTGCGACTTTGTTGTATGGACACCACACGGGATGAAAGTACAACGCATACTCAAGGACACAGAGTTCTGTGAGAATTTAAGTGTAAGACTACAACAGTTTCAGGAACATTATCTATTCAAAGAAATACTACTAAGACAACATGAAATAAAAGGAAGCAGCATTGTTGGAGTCTGATTTTATTGATATATACGTATGTTACAGTCAGATTGTGAAACTAGTCATTTCGTGAAATGCCTCAGTTATCTATTTGTGAAATGACTGATTAACTTAGTCTGAAATGCCTAAAATCTTTAATCTGCATGAAATTACTCATTTTTAGTCTAGTCTTAGGTTATAGTCGGTCAGCCCCGGTCCGAAATTTTGCTCACCGGTATCAAATTAGGGCGAGAATGCTAAGAGTGTTTTTTGAGAAGGTATAAATGCCTAGAGTTAGAAAACATGTGATAGCATTGTGGGGGTGGCAGCTTTATATGAGTTATCTCCCTTTTTCCAAAATGGCCGCAGACCTGAGCAGACTCTTGTGCTTCTAGGATGTGGCTCTCGTTGGTTGGTAGAGGCTGTGGACCTACACGTGCACAGGCTAAATAGACTTCAAGCTCTTCGTGTTCAATGTTGACTGATCTTTGTTTCAGTTTGTCAATGCGTGGAAGTTCAGGCCTGGGTGGATAAGGTCCATAGAACTTAGTCTGGACCGCTATTCCGTTGACTCGATGTGATGTACCTTTTCCAGTAAGTGTCTCCTCCAGTCTGTCTATATTATCCCATGCAAGATTTGTGAAGACATGGGGCTTGATGGAGAGTGGTAGAACAGCTCTCTGGTTGAAGCCCATTGCCAACTTCTGCAGACACAGAGCGGTATCATTCTCTTCAGCTGGTCATAAGACACCCCATGTCCAAACTTATTCAGTATCCGAATGACCTCAGTGTTTCCAGTGAGTGCTTTACCGCATAAGGAGCAGGAAATGTTTGGTGGTTTATACTGCCCACGTGTAACAGCGTATATCATGTCCTGGCTAAATGACTCGACAAGAATAGCAGTCCTTTGGGATTTATTCGTAGTACTAGTTGTATCTCCAGTGAGGAGCCCGACCAGAAATCGCTGTAACTCATTTGGTATGGCGATATGAGTAGCTACATCAGACGGATGATATGGCCACGGGGTGAAAATCATGTCCTTTGATGGCCGTTCGGATATGTGACGAAGTCTGATCTATGATCTTGTTGATATCTGTAGACTTGCCTTCCAAAGCTTGAGCTCCCTATGTAGATATTTTGATTTTCCAAGACAACATCCTTTAATGAGACACAGCATGGAACCATCAAACAACTTTCCCTTGTCGTCGGAAAATATTTCTACTGCACCTCCAAGCTCGGATTTCAGTCTTCTGTGCATATTCTTCTTTGTTGAATCCTTCAGAAGATTAACTCCACCAGACAACATTAATGATTCCAATTTTGTGTCAAGGAGGTGACTGGTATAATCCTCTTGTTGGGGATAAATCTTCTCTGATGTATTCGAAAAGTTCTTGGTAAGCTTCTCTTCAACCTTGTGATACAGTATAAATTCATCTGTTACTTTCTCTTCTTCATTCTCATTGCTGTCCTCTTTGTTCCTAGTGTAATTCCTATAGCATGAAGCGTGGTAGTGTGCCTCTGCGGCAACAATGTCTCTACTGGTTAGTGCTATCATCCTGCCGTCTGCATTTCTGACGGCACTCTCTCTTAGTGTTTGATCTACTCTCAGTTGTGAAGCTAGCGTAAGTGTTTCACGTGTATTGGAGTGCTTTTTGAACTTGACCTTGCTACAGAATACGCAGATCGGAGCATAAACTCTTGATTCATGTGTTGATGTTCTGGAAGACTTTTTTGGAGAACAGTCACTACTACCAGATAGATCACTACTACATTCACCTGCTTTACTTTTCAGAGTTTCCAAGTCTCTTTTCATGGTGAACATGCTTCTACATTTTCGATGATAGAATATAATTGGAACTTCTTTGTCCTGAAGCGTTTTTGAAACGTCTAGAATGGGGACATGGTTCCTGACTTTGGCGGCTTCAAGTAAGGTTAACCAGGAGGCATGGCTTTGAGGACTGACAAAATGTTCATCTCCGTCGGATACTGCCTGGTGTATGATGCACAGTTTCTTTGCGGGTGCCTATGGCGTTTCCATGTTAACGGACATTCCAGGCCTCCTACGTTGAAGTTCCACAGCTACCACGACACCGGATTCTGGTCCCGGATTCTTCTCTACATCACCAGCCTTCAACAATAGCTTCGAGAGGTAGTCGGCTGCTACTCTACCTCTCCACTCCAAAAACCCGACTTTCTCTGAACGCACGACCTGCGGGCCGGCTGGTCTTCCGGCAGTGGTGGTCTCCTCGAGGGTCTCCAACGTCGCCAGTCGATCGTCCGGTCCGTCTCTCGCCGATGAAATACGACACCTGAAAAAGATTTTTTTTTTAATTATATGTATGTATATTTATATAATTATATAATATACAGTTTGGAAAAGGGGGATAACTCCCATAAAGCTGCCACTGCCACAATGCTATCACATGTTTTCTAACTAGGCATTTATACCTTCCCAAAAAACACTATTAGCATTCTCGCCCTAATTTGATACCGACCAACCCCCCAGGCTGATCGCCTATTAGGCTAGGTGAGGTTAGGTTAGGATAGGATATAGGTTATATATAAACTATCCTAACCTAACCTAACCTAATGACTTGGCTAAATATGAAAGTAATTTCATGCAAAGACTAAAGATTTTAGGCATTTCTTGGCAAAGTTAATAAGTCATTTCACAGAATGACTATAGTGCTTAGGCATTTCACGAAATGACTAGTTTCACAATCTGACTGTAACATATATAAACTATAGGAAAAACTTAAGCATGAAATGATACTATATATTGGTATATATTGTACTAATAAAACTTGTTCTTGATCCAGACATTTTATTATTGTAAAACCTGTAAATATAAAAATCTGCAATAAACTAACCGGTGCTAAATAAAGATGGAAAATTTATGGGAAGCAGCATCCCTGTTGGGTTCGAAGACGAACTTTGTGGGTATGAAGTGGACATGGGCAGGATCGGAGTTCGGCTTGCCTGCAAACAATGAACAGTCTTATAATTCAAATGCTTTTCATAAATTTGCTCTTAGGTTAGTGTATGCTAGGTTATGGTATAGGAGGTAAATTGGGCACAGATGGAACCACCCTGGGACAAATGCCCCTTAAAAAAACTCCCTCGAGGAAAGAGCGAAGCAGGATAAACCGTCATACCGTCTCCTAAGATCACATACTGTATACTTGATACTTGATGTTGTCTAGAGGTTAATTCCTCAGAGTCATAGTGTTCTACCACTGCATCTACAATCTCTTTTGGGAGCCATTTGTACCCTGAAGGAGGCAGCGATTATTGGAAGGTTTACCAAAATAATGATCTACAAAACATTCTACTTCTCACTGGATACATCCATCAACATTCTACCACCCATCGCTCTAATCATTCACTCTAAGAACAACCCTGTTGTTTGCATGACCCCCTGACATCCACACCCCAGCCACCGCCCAGCCCTCCTTAACTATCAGCAGAGACTGGATGGGTCCACTGCTCATGTCGGGTCCACCGAAATATGCCAAACCCCAGGTTTTGGCATACTTTATGCCAAAACCCCAGCATAAAGTAATCAAAAACCTTTGGCCCAATCAAAAACCTTTCTGAGCGCCATCTGGCGAGGACAATGCAACCCTCAGAATTTATTACAAAACCTGTTCCATGCTAAATAAATATATATATCAAAGTATATACCTCGATCTACCAGGAAAAATAATATATAAACTTGTTATTCTTATATATACAAAAACCAAGAATATTGTTATGCCAAAACCCTCAGAATTTATACCAAAACCCTCAGAAGTTATGCCAAAACCCTTAGAATGTATTGCAAAACCTGCTTCATGATAAATAAACATAAAAATATATACCTCGATACCAGGAAAAATAGCATATACATTTGATATTCTTATAATACAAAAACCAAGAATATTGTTATACCAAAACCCTCACAAGTTATGCCAAAACCCTCACAAGTTATGCCAAAACCCTCAGAATGTATTGCAAAACCTGTTCCATGATAAATAAATATATATCAAAGTATATACCTCGATCTACCAAGATCTGATTGGTTTTTGTATATATAAAAATAACAAGTTTATATGCTATTTTTCCTGGTAGATCGAGGTATATACTTTTATATATATATTTATTTAGCATGGAAAAGGTTTTGTAATAAATTCTGAGGGTTGCATTGTCCTCGCCAGATGACGCTCAGAAAGGTTTTTGATTGGGCCAAAGGTTTTTGATTACTTTATGCCAAAACCTGGGGTTTTGGCACATTTCGGTGGACCGCTCATGTCTGTCCTGGATGCAACACAGCACCTCACATTATCAAACACATTATGGAAGACTGCACTGCACACAATAAACACAGACGCCAACAACACAACATACACTCCATGAAGACCCTGTGGGAAAACCCGGTCCAGGCCATGGCCTTCCTCAGAATCTTGGGGCGATTTGGCCAGGCAGCCTGACTTATTTAAACAACAAACACTTCTCACTGGAGACATCCAGAAAGCATATTGCACTTCTCAATGGCTACATCAAGAAAACATTCTACTTCTCAACTCATACATACATATACAGTGGTACAATGGTCATTTACCTGTGAGAAAATGTTGACTGGATCCTTTCATGGCCAACCAGCGAAAAACCTTTCCTCTTGAGAGCTTGTAGCCACTTCTGGCGTCTGGCTGAAGCAACAGGAAACCTGTGAAAGGTCACGTCAAGCCTTTTTCGTTGCCTGTTGGTGCAGCCAACAGCTACGCAGCTTGTGGGCATGCTAAATATGAACATTATGTTGTGGCGTATAGTCGGTGAAGGGAAGGCGCGCCGGTTTGTTTTGCCTCCCCACGGAGTCGGGGGGCGTGGCTTGTAACGTCATCGTGGAAAGGTCTATAAGTATGGGCCCAGCTGTCTGAGTTTGTTTTCTCATATGTTATTTTGTTTTATTGCATTTTTCACGGAAATAAAGCACTGATTAAAACCACATATTTTTGTTTTTTCTATCACATATTTTGGTGAAATTACATAACATAAAAAAAAACTAAAATGACCAAAATAGCAACAGTTTTTTCCGATCTCTAATAATGACCGTTGTTCCCCCGCTACATTCCCGGCGTGTGCACTCAGTAGCTCCTTCCTGACTACCCGACTGATTTTTCCCGATTGATGAGGTTATTTATTTAGTTAACGCTAATTTATGCATAGTTATAATTAATTTATCAGAGAAGAAAATATACCAATAGAAAGCTAATTAAATTCTGCTTCTATTGATATTCTCCATGTAAAATGTTTTTTCGCAAAATATTAAATGGCGAAGAGTTTAAGTTCATGCATATTTCTTGAAAGTCTCATAATGGCATTTCTTTAGTATGTTTTACTTCATGCATATTTCTTGAAAGTCTCATAATGGCATTTCTTTAGTATGTTTTCTTCTTTAAATTTTTTGAAAGTCTCAAAGGGTTTCTTTAGTATTTTTTTACGGTTTTTTCTTTAATAATATTATGAACAAACATTTCCGAAGATAACAGTATATATTTTATACTGATAAAACATATTAGGTAGGAATTACCCGATTTCATGATTTTTTATATTTAGTTAACGCTAATTTATGCATGCTGTTAATTCATTTCTCACTAAACGAAATATATCAATGGAAAGCTAATTAAATTCCACTTCTATTGATATTATCCATGTAAAAAGTTTGCCCGCAAAATATTAAATGGCGAAGAGTTTAAGTTAATGCATATTTCTTGAAAGTCTCATAATGGCATTTCTGTTGTGTGTTTAACGGTTTTTTATTTGATAATATTATAGAACAAACATTTCCGAAGATAACAGAAAATCTTTATACTGATAAACATTAGATTAGGTATGCAAAGAGAAGAGTAATATTTACCCAGACACCGCCTTGCATCATTCACCTCTACAGATATTTAGTAGATTTGTGTAGGACACCTGTGGTCGAATGCTTCTATTTTCCAACATCCTCTCGCTATAAAGCGCCATGATAATGTAAAACTCGTATATTTGCATTGCATAAACCTATGTTGAACCATGACAACACTATTGTAGCTGTTGGTAGGGAATAATGGCAAATAGTCAAAGGCCTGACACCCGAGACCCGAACTCCTGAGCTGACGGGAGGTTTCCTAGAACGGCCACCAAAATGACAGTCCGCTCACTGTTATAAGTCTATTACACACACACAGACACACATACACAAACAAAAAAAATAATAGCATAAATAAATTAACACAAATGAAACCTATAAAACAAAAATATATAGAAAAATATTTAGAGGTCTTTAGTTTAGTCTCATTCGTTTCATTAGAGAAGCTCTTCACCACTGCTTTGGCTGTTCTCTATACCCTCGTCCCGGCCGTCTCTACTGCCCTTCTCTTTGCTTGGCCAGCAAGCCGTTCTTCTTCCAGAATGGCTAGCTCAAGCTCCTCTTCTTCCTCGTGGTGCTCGGCCTGACCATCGATCCCACAGAGAATGATTGCACTCGAGGAACATGCCGCATCTTGGAGCTCGCGGCTCAACAAGTGTTGACTCCAGCAGTGGGGCTGCACCTGCTTCTAGTATGAGCTGTCTTCCACCTGACTTGTTGATGGTGAATGGTATCAGTTCAAAATAAAAGCAACTTAGAGTATGCTCACAAAAATCAACTTTATCAAATTTTTATAATTCGTCCCTTACCATGCAATAATACCGCATAACTCAATTTAGGCAGACTATTATTTTAAAAGTACGGTGGGAAGCTTAATAATAAGATTTAAAACAAAATAATAAGGATCTTATAAACAATATAAAAAGATTTATGCAACATATTCACATTGCAATCAATATGAAGGATTAGCATGCTAAGTTTCTAAAATTTGTAGATTTAGCTTAAAGCTTAAAGTGTCGGATGATATGGTAACGTAGTTGAAATGAAGGAAAAATTGCATCTACTAGAGGTTTCATATGCACCCAAAACAGCCATCAGTCCCAATCTCCAAACACGATATAAAAGCATCACCAAAGAGCACATAGAAGCATTACAGAACCATTAGTAACGCTTTGTGACAAACTGCGTACGACTTTTACTTGAGCCTATGCGAATCAGGCAAGGACAGTACCCAATGCTTCCCATTAATGTTGAACAGTTATCTATACAGAGAAATAAGAATTTATAGAGATGTCCAGGCAAGTAATGAACCTTTTTATCAAAACTCTGGGGCAGCAGTGATCCTGGCATTTCAGGTACCACCAGGATATGCTCGGCCCTGTCGTGGCAGCCACCGAAAACCATGTCTCCCTCCCCAGAATGTCGGCTATTAATCGTCCAGCCTTTCCCTGGAGGGGAAGAATCTGGTTTTACCACCACCTGGAAAGATTTATGAGCAATATTAATTGGCAACATTTAAGATGATGCACTAAATTAAATTAGGTTTGAAGAATTGCAAAGCAACACATCTTGTTGAGATAAAATATGTAGTTTTGTTCATGATAACTTTACCAAAGGTTAGGGACGTTGTGTGACAGTAAATGTGGCGCTGTATTTTCTTTTTCTTGCATGGTCTCAGTTACATAACTTAACTTTCTTTTGAAAATGCACATTTTTTCATAAAGTTACCTAAGAAAACAGTTCCGCCCCCCGTGGCGGAAATCCCAATCATTGGCAAATCCGTTTTGGAACTCAGGTCCACCAGGGGAAGGGTTTAAGCCTACTTATGGGATGGTCCGATAAACTTTTAGTTTTTTTTTATTTTTAGATACCTATTAGCGAATTGTGAAAAAAAAGTGGGTTGGCGGAGTGAATTGAGGAAACCTTAGATGTAGGAGTAATGGTGGTGGGATGGTAATGGGTGAGGGGTGATGGTGATGAATGGGGGGGTGGGATGGGTCGGGAATAGGTGGGGGGTGATGGGTATGGTGGAGTGAATGGTGGGGGGTGATGGTAATGGGTGGGTGAATGGGTTGGGGTGAATTGAATGGGTTGCGTTAACTCATGGGCTGCGGGTGTACTCTTAAAGGTTATCTGGTGGGCTGCGGTGGCTCTTAAGAGCGGGGTTTTTAAAGGCCTGCCAAACGCGGGCCTTTAACCCGAGGCTACAAATTGGTGTGTTTGTAGTACAACATGGCAACTCTAGATAGGCGAGCGCCTTGCAGAATATACGACATATACGCGATATTACCTCTAACCCCTAGCGTATACGGGCGGATATTCCGCCCGGGAAATCTCGCCGCGCGACACAATCTAGCCATAACGATGCAGTTCGCGCCACATTTTTCGAACTACGGATCGCCCCCCCATCCCCCCCTCAGACATATTTTGGGGGGTCAAATATATATTGGCCGGGTGCGCTACAACTTCCCTACACGCTGATGTAGTTTTTTTATCGATTTTTTGCAAGGGTCCTCAAAATGACCATACCCTTGCCTTCGCCCAGGGCTTGGTGTATAAAGCATCCCCTTAATCTTGTTTAGGGTTAATGACATACATTTCTACATCCATGAGTTTAGAAAAGTTAGAAGGGCTATCTGGAGGAGTCTGTGTTTTAGGTGGTGGGGCAAAAGGCCCACCAATAGCCCTCCACAGTAGCTAGCCAAAAAGTCCGCCCGAGGCATCTTTGCGGCTAGTCAAACACCATATAGCCTTACTTACAACACACAATTCATTCATCAAAGTCAAGTGATCGAATAATATATTACCAATAGTTTGTAACAATGTGATCTTGATGAAGTTTGGTTATTTGAGGTGGTATACAATTATAAATGCCGTAATTCTTGTTTAGGTCAGTGAGACGATTCGCCGTTTGCCAGTTTGGACGTTCCGACGGCCTAAACTTACTTACTCCAAAACGACCTGGACCGGTAGGTTAAGTTAAGTTTAATTTGCTTAATTATAATTTGTTTAATACCAGTAGTTCACAGTACAGATTTAATTAAGAGAAAACGGCTATTACGGCTGGGTCTAATTTTTTAAATTTTTTTATTACAGCATCATTTTCCTTATAACACACTAAACAACTTTGGTAAATTTTGGTGATTGAACAAACTACATATTGCACTCGTGGAGAATGTGGGTCCTCACGGGACAGCAGCCAGGTTAGGTTGAAGGTTTAAGGTTAGATTTAGTTTGTGTTCGTGGGGTGACACAACAAACCAGATTATTCCAACACACCAAAATCTTCCCGGAAAACAAAGTTCCGAATACAACTACCTAACCTGCTGCGTCAGTGAAAGACCTACATTCTCCACGAGTGTCTACATATTTATTAGAGGGCCCTAGGCTGATCCTTTTTATTAACTTTGAACACTAGGAACCAGAATTCCCTACACATTTGGTGAGTATGGTTTATGTTTTACCTAACTGATTCTAGGAAACGATTCTCTCAATGAGCTTCCAAATCGCAAATCATTATTTTTGGAGATGTGATATCTTGTTTTATAGGTGGAGAGAGACAAGTGTTTACATGCACTCTTCCTTCACCTCTTGTGACTGCAAGGCCTCGGTTTCTTCTTCCCTTGCCGCGGAACACTTTTTAATGAGGATTGTTTTAGTTAGGAGGTTAAAAAGTGGGATTTGGTTAGTTAGTGACTGTAAAAGGTGGGATTAGGTTAGTTTGATTTTTTCAGTCATATACACTCCTTCCTCTAAAAGCACTTATCCCTCCGAAAGTATTTTTTTTCGACGGAAACTCAGAGAAAGTTTTCCTCAGAATCCATTAGTAACCAGAAACCATACTCCTAATTGTGTAGATTCATTTTGGCCTAGTGGTAAAAATATACCATTTTTTACACAATTTTACCTGTAGCGTTATAGCTCCGTTTTGTCCTTCGGATATGTTGACCTTAGTCGCAAGATTTATCACCTGCCACCTCTTCTGGCAGTCCTTGACTGCGGGCTCGAGGGAAGGAGTCGGTCAGCTTTTAGTTATCTCCTCCCATGCATCAGCCCTGCTCTTTGCAGAGCAACCAGCCTCAGCCAGGCAAGGAAAATGACCCCCGCAGGACATATTTCCTTGCCTGGTAGAGCTGCGCAAAGTGGAGAGTCTCATCCTGGGACCAATTTTCCTTCATTTTCCTTGCTTCAAGCGCCATGTCTTGTTGTTGAAGGGCAGTGATGTCGAGGTCGATGATGCACAGCTGTGAATTAATCACAGTCTCGAGAGTTGGTTAGTCTTGCTCAGGAAGGCACAGGTGAGGCGGATGACGGCTGGACGTCGTGTTGGGTGGACGGTAGCGGCGGCCAGCAGGATGGTCACAGGTCAAAAAAGGTGGTGACGTTCAGGGCGATGAGTTGACCACGTTGAAGTTGTCGGTGGGAGTGGAAGCGAGGACACTGCAGCAGGAAGTGCTCAATAGACTCCGGGATGTTCCTGCAGCATGGGCAGTACGGGTCGGGCGTGAGATGCAGGCGATGCAGGTGTGCTGCCAGTGTTTGTGTGCCCGATCTCATGCGGGTTGTCTTATAGTATTGGCTTATGGCTGCGGGGAGACGCCAACTTTGCCGCCAAGTCTGAGACTGATGACTGTATTGTGTTTGTGTCTTTTGTACGGATCGTTTCATATCTGGTACAATTATCCTTATAGATGAATTCATTCATTGTAGTCTGCATCAATTATCATAGAAATATTAATCTTATGTTTTCTCGATATTTTTATATCTTTTTGATGACTTAGTAGTGACATTTCATGTTATCCAAATCGGACTCTTGCTAAGTGTAGCGCTCATGCGCTTTGTCCTAAGCCGACGTCTTAGGACGACCCCTAAATTTTCTCGTCCTAACTAGTGACCGCGTCCTTAGCTTTTCGGTCGAACCTTAAGGACGCAGGGTTAGGACGAATCCTAAATCTCTATAAGTATGGGCCCACTGGTCTGATTTTGTTTTCCTCATTTCTGATTTTGTTTTAATTTGCATTTTTCACTTAATAATAAAGCACTGATTAAAACACATAATTTTTAGTTTTTTTCTATCACATATTTTGGGTGAAATACATAACATAAAAAACCTAAAATTGGCCAAATAGCAACAGTTTTTTTCTCGGATCTCTAATAATGACCGGTTGTTCCCCCGCGAACATTCCCGCGTGTGCACTCAGTAGCTCTTCCTGACTACCCGACCCCCCCACCCCCCCTGATTTTTTCCCGATTGATGAGGTAATTTGTTTTAGTTAACGCTAATTTATGCAATGGTTTATACTTCATTTATCAGAGAAGAAAATATATCAATAGAAAGCTAATTAAATTCCGCTTCTATTGATATTCTCCATTTTTTCGCAAAATATTAAATGGCGAAGAGTTTAAGTTCATGCATATTTCTTGAAAGTCTCATCATGGCATTTCTGTTGTGTTTATGGTTTTTTATTTAATAATATTATAGAACAAACATTTCCGAAGATAACAGTATATATTTTATACTGATAAACATATATTAGGTAGGAAATTACCCGATTTCATGATTTTTTGTATTTAGTTAACGCTAATTTATGCATGCTGCTAATTAATTTATCACTAAACGAAATATATCAATGGTAAGCTAATTAAATTCCACTTCTATTGATATTCTCCATGTAAAAAGTTTTCCCGCAAAATATTAAATGGCGAAGAGTTTAAGTTAATGCATATTTCTTGAAATTCTCATAATGGCATTTCTGTTGTGTGTTTAACGGTTTTTTATTTGATAATATTATAGAACAAACATTTCCGAAGATAACAGTATATATTTTATACTGATATACATTATATTAGATAGGTAAAGAGAAGGTAATGTATACCCATACACCCGCCTTGAAGCATTCCTCTACAGTATTTAGTAGATTGTTGTAGTGTACCGGGAGTGTGGTACATAGTACTTGAATATGATGAGTAGAGGCAGGGCAGGAACCGGAACATGAGATGAGCGAGTGGCGGTGGGTATGTTGGTAGCGTCGTCGGGACAAGAAAGTTCTCAGAATTCATTTGTGTAACCAGAAACCATACTCCCAATTATGTAGAGAAATATGGTTAATATGGTAAGAGTATAAATTTAACAAAAATTGGAGCGGAACTCTCGGCGACGGGGACAAGATATCCGGTAGACGAGCGTACCATTAACTCTATTAACTATTATCGTGCCGCTAGTATCTTGGCGGTGCAGAGCTCCTTCAAATTTATCCATCCATGATATGAATATGGTAAAGACCCTTTTAAAACCATAAAACTTAAACGTAAAACCTGGTGAAAATAATCCTTACCCCCCACCCCAAAAAAATTTTTTAAATCTTTCATTTTTTTTTGAACATATATTAACTTGTACTCATTTTTTCCCAAATGTATTACTATTTCCAAATGGACCGGGGGGAGGGATGAAAGTTCAGCACGTGGGCCGTACCTTTGGTCAAACGATCTGCTCAGGAGAGTTTAAAAGGGACGTGGACTTAAATAAAAAATTTGGACTTCTAGCAATTCGGTGAACGTGAATGGTACGTAACTTTCAAATCATGAAATTGAACAAAAGGGGTGTTGTTCAATTTTGTACCCTACTAAAGAATTCCCTTTTAAAGTGAACTGCAACTTATGCTGTCCCCATCAAATTTAAAATTCCATCAACATCTATTTTTTGGTCTTTTAACAGCGGAGGACTGTAAAAGAGGTGGGCCTACCTCAGAGCGATAGTCCGGATGGGAGGGTCCCAAAAGGGCCCTTTCCGAGGGGTTTTCCGGGGCTGATGCTGCGCCACTGTCAAGTGGTACCTGTTTCCAATTTTGGACGCCATGCTATGAAGCAACAGGACAACTCGCTCGTAAGTATTTGTATTTTATAGAATTTTCCTTTTTATTTCTTTTCAGATCCTTTTATGGAAAAAAATCCTCTGACATTTCTTAAACACAAATCTGAAGAAATTTGTTAAAAGGGACGAGGACTTAGGGGTCTTTTTTCAGAGACACCGACTTTTTTTTCCGGGCCTACTAGGTTGTTTTTTATAATGGTGATAGTTTATTTTGCGAAAACCCCCATAAAAAAAAAAAAATAAAAAAAAAAATCAGCTTTTTTTAGGGACCTTTTCCATTACAAACACTGTATTTCCTCAGAAAAGCACTATATATCCTAAAGGTTATTAAGGTACAAAAGTTAACTAAGGTATAACCCATAAGTTGGGTTAGTTTTCTTTAAAAACCTAAAGAGCCTGCTATTTTTTTTCCGGGCCCAAAGTTTTAGTGCTTTTTTATGATGGAGTTTCTGTTTTTAAGGGAAAAGGGTCCCATAAATTGGTGGTTTTTTTTTTTGTTTTGTTTTAGGGGTTTGCGCAAAATATAACAATTCCATTAGAAAAAAGCCCTTTTGTACCAGGGAAAAATAGTGGGGTTGTCTCTAAAAAACGCCCGGGGAAGTCCTCGTCCATTTTACTATACTTAGGGGTTAAGTTGGGTTTTGGGTTTTCTTTAAAAACCCTATAAGGGTTAGTTAGGTTGTTCTATTCAATTATTCCCCCTTTTATCTGGGCCCCTGACAACTTTTTTTCTGGCAAATTTAGTGCTATTTTGAGGGGTACAGGGGGTTTTAAGGGACACGGGCGACCATAAATTCGGTGAATTTTTTTTTTTATTTATTTTTTTAAAATTTTTTTAAATATGGTTTTTACGGGAAAAATAAAACAATCTCCATTAAAAAAGCACCTTGTGGGCCCCAGGGAAAATTCCCGGGGGGCCCTCTGAAAACGACCGCGAAGTCCTCGCCCTTTTTTTTACCGTATTTTTTAAAAGGGGGCAGTTATTTTTTGTCGCTTCCTGCCTTTTTCTGTATTTTTTTTCAGGGGGGGGAAGTGCTTCCGGGAAAACCCTCCATAGAGTCCTCAGGACCGTCCACGATCACTCTTCTGACGGATAAAACGACATAGAGTTAAAGTACAGCACAAAAATTTAAAAAACCCGGAAAGGGAGGAAGCTTAGGGGGGGGAAGAACAATTTGTTTTGGCTGCCCCGATTTGCCCTAGCCCGATTCGAACCAGGCCCCCGCTTTTCGTAGCCAGTCGTGCTACCCACTCACCACAGGGCGACCATGCCTTTTACTAGTGCTAAAATTTAAATATACTTCTATTGTATTAATATCTTTTTCGTAAATATTTGTAAAAGCTCTCCTCCTCAACACCCCCTCTTTAAATATTTATTTTTGTGTTTTAAATTTTTTATATTGAAATTTATTTTCAGACACTCTGAAGCAGACGGGGGCCTGCCGGGCTGCCTCCCCGGGAAAAAGTTGGGGGGAAGCCTTTCCCATGCCAGCTTTTGGGTGGCCCGGACATCTGCCAAGAAGGAAAAAAAGGGGAGGAAAGTGATGACTTTCTTGGAAGCTAGGGTTTTGTTGACTTTTGAGAAAGGGACAGCTGAAGACGAGGCCAGGGCGGTCTTGGGGGTTTTTGGTTTTGTCATTGACCAAATCATCAACTCAATGCCAAAAACTTCGGTCATCTGCAGTGTACTGCGATAAAATTTTTTTTTGATATTTTTTTTGATACTTAAAAATTTTTTTTGTACTTTTTTGTAAAATTTTGTAAATTATTTACATTGTAAATTTTCAAATTTTTTTTTAAATAAAAATTTGAAAATTTTTTTGTACATTTTGTAAAAAAAAAAATTTGTCATTTAAAAACTTTTTTTTTTTTGTCTTTCTGGGGCATCCGATAATCTATAAGGGGATTTAGCAGATGGGGGGCCTCTGTCGGACATGGGGGCGGGTTTGGGGCTGAGTATTTGGGCAGGGGGTTTTCCCGGGTGGACCCTCCAATTGAGCGTTTCAACCACTGGGTTACAGACGTGGATGCCGATCCCCCCCATTGACGAAAGGCCCCCTCTCTTGCGAAGTCAGAGAGGCTGTGCAAAGTTGAGGGGTGGAAAGCCTGGTGTTTTGAAATATCAGTGGGGAAATCCTAAAAGGGGGGGGTTGGCCTGATCCGCGGGTTTGAATGCTGTCCTGACTGCCGTGGGGAAATCAGGTACCTTTCCTCCTGACGGGAAAAAGGGGCTGGTCGTCCCTATCTGGAAAGGGAAAGGGGGATCATCAGACTGCAAAAATTACCGCGGTTTTACACTGCTCAGCGTGCCAGGAAAGGTGCTTGCCCATCTATTGCTGACACGGATTCGCATATTTTCTAAAGCATCAATCCCTCAGCTTGGGGTTCACCCCTGGTAATTCAAAAAACAGACCGTATCCTAGGCTTGGGGGTCCTGGTGGATAGGCACGGAGTCGACGGGGGATGTTTGCAGCCTATTTTGATCTCAAAAAGGGTTTTTGACTCGTGCTCGTGATCATTTGGGGGGTTTCTGAAATTTCGGGGGATTCCGAAAGGACTATGGTTTGTGACTGGTCTGTACTCGGGGACGAGAGAGCTGTGAAGTAGGGGGCAGGGTACCCATTTTTCCCTTTTTAATACTGAGTGGGGCAAGGGTCGTTGCCCATTACTTTTAAACCCCTGTATGGCTGGGTATTAGGCAAAGTTTAGATCAAATGATGGGGAGCACCGTCGGCAACCCCAAGATCACTGATCTTTTTTCCCGATGATGCAAAATTTTTTCTGATCGCTGAGGTCCTGGGGGGGCTCTTGGGGCCCTGTACGGGGAACAAAGCCTTTTGGGATTGAGTTCCTGGCTTAAGACTAAGGCCCGGGGGGCCCATTTTAAGAGATTTTTGGATTCGTCCTAACCCTGCGTCCAAAGGGTTCGGGGAAAAAGTTTTAAGACGCTTTAAGACGGTGGTTTGGGACAAAACGCTGAGCGCTACTTTTAGCAAGAGCCCAAAATTTGGATTCAGGAATTACACTAAGAGTCATCAAAAAGGGGTAAAAAATTCAAAAAACCCAAAAATTAATATTTCTATGATAATTGCTGAAGATCAACAAATGAATTTAAATATAGGTAATTTTACCAAAATATGCAACGTTCCGTTCAAAAGACACAAAAAATTTACATGGTCTTCGCTCTATCGACGAGGACAGATAAATTTTTTTCTGGGCAGATTTTATCCTTGGCCAGCTCTTTCAAACAAGGAAAATAAATTTTATCCTATCTAGACACTTTGCAATTTCCCCCTACAAGGTTTTTGACTTAACAAAACCCACCCACACCAAGACAACTGGCGGACTCGAACCGCTGATCGAATGCAGGGCCACACTCGGGCCGCGCTCAAGAAGGAAAAAGCCCCATTTCCCGCGAGGGGAATTTTCCATTCCGAGTGATCGGGGAAGAGCAAGGCAGATGCCTGACAGGCCCTCGCCAACCACATGATCGCCCCCTTCCATCGAGAGTACTCAAGGACTACCGGGTTTTCAGGGCGAGGACTTCGCGGTCGTTTTTAGAGACACCCACTATTTTTTTTCCCAGCCAATAGGGGCTTTTCTAATGGGGATGGGTTATAATGGACGGAGTTTTGCGTCGTTAGAGACGCAAATATTTTTTTTTGCCTACAATAGGGGCTTTTTCTAATGGAATAGTTTTATTTTGCGCAAACCCATAAAAAAAGAAGAAAAAATGTATACTGGGTTAAGGTTTGGTTAGGTTTCATTAAAAAAACCCTTTAAAGGGTTTGTTGGTTTCATTAAAACCTTTTCAGTTAGGTTAGGTTTTAACCTATAAGGTTAGGTTAAGTTTTTTTTTTTTCATTATTTCTTTTTTTTTTTAGACCCGAACAGAAACAAACGTATAAAATGGCGCGATGTCGATGAAAAATGGATTTTTGGGGGTCCATCAATATGGGGCCCAAAAGGACAGTGCATTCAGTTTTTTCCTGTTACCATTGATTTCCACTTCAGGGTCCCCTGGGCCCAAAAAAAAAAATAGGTCGGGGGTTTTTGGGGGGGAGGTGCAGGTGGTCCCACTTGGCCCATGGCCCAAAACCTCTACCTAAAACCACCTTCCATCCCCATCCAGAAATTTTTTAGTTACAACACACACCCAAAAATTATTATTGGTCCTCTCTGAAAAATGTCATTTTATAGGGAGACTGCCCCGTGGGGAATAAAAAGATTGGCAAAATTTTTTCTGATGTCCCATACAGCACCGAATACATGTTAGCTCCCAGTCTGTTTTTCAATCTGTCATCCCTGATTCCTTCCAAAATCCACCCATTCCAAACCTTTTTTCTCTCTCATGAAATTATGCAAACACCTATTGCCTTTCAATTTGTCCACTTTTCCGGCTTGGGAATAATAGGTTGCCGGGGGATGCGCTACTTGGAAAAACCCTAATGCCAAACGCATTTTTCCCCCACCCTCCGACACGACTTAAACCCGTAGTTAAATATTTTCTTTTTGTCACTCAGATTTTTTCTCGGATATAGCCGCATAAGTTGGGGTTAAGGGGAATGCCCTTTCCCCCCAAAAAAATACGGTAAAACTCCATTTTGGGGCCCCGCGGGAAAAAGAGGGTGCCATTCCCGGCCCTGCTAAAAAGTAGCTGTGCAAACACACTTCCGCATGCCTCTACCATAGGAGCCCAACTCCAGATAATGAAGCGATAAACTGCATTGCTACTCCCATCAGGATTGACTGAAGGTCCTCTTTTAAATTTAAAAATAAAGGCCCGACAAAGCTGGCCCCTGGTGTGGGTCTGCCGTCTACTGCACCTTTTTTGGAAAGGAAAGATAAATTTGCAAATTGCAATTTACTACATTTATTTTATGGTTCTTTTTTCTTGAATTTTTTTATTTTACCCTAGTACGCTGAGTACAAAAAATTGCAGATTGGTTTTATGGACTAACCCAGAAACCCTTTTTCTCAAATGTACTTATCAATTGGAATGTATATATATAATATAAAATTATTAAAATATATATATATTATTAATTATATATATATATATATATTATAATATATATATATTTATATATTATATTTTAATATTATATATATATATTATTTAATATATGGGGAGGCGGTAGCGGAAAGGGTTGTTCTCCGCTGGGTTTTGGGGACCCGAGTTCGATCCCCCAAGAAAACCCAAACCTTTCTGCACCGTCGAGTGGCCAAAAAATACCCAATGCCCTGCCCATAACTTACCTTCGATTGGAGCGCTCGGGGGACACAGGGGGGGGGCTAGCCTCTAATCAAGGGTCCTATAAATAAATCCCGCCTGGCCACCACGGGCAGGGCCAAAACCTCATCACGCCCTCAAATGAACCCCCAGACCCCCTTCCATCCGAGCTCTGGTCCCACTGCCTACAGGGGCTAAGGCACAAATGTAAAAAATTTATTTATATATATAATAATAATTTTAAACGAAAGTGGTGTGTGTGTCGTTGTGTATTGGTATAGGTTCCCGCCCCCCGTGGCGCAAACACCTCATATGGACAGTTTTTGGGAAACCACTCGACCGGGGAAGGTTTTTAACCACTTTTTAAAAGATCCAAGCACTTTTTTTTTTTTTTTTTTCAGCCTATTAGCGGCATTTAAAAAAAAAGTGGGTTCCCAGATTGAGGAAACCTTGAAGTAGGGGGATGGGTAATGGGTGAGGATGGGTGGGGTTTTATGGGTGGGGAATGGGTAGGGGTGATAGGGAGGGGAAAAGATGGGGGGGGTGGGTAAGGGGATAAAGGGTAATGGGTGGGGGGGGTGGGAAATGGGGGAGGAATGGGGGGGGGTGATGGGTAGGTGAGTAAGGGTTTGGGTTTATGTAATGTGATGGGTAAAGGGTGTGGGGGGATGGGTATTGGGAATGGGGGGAATAGATGGCGGGTGATGGGGAAAGGGTGAATGGTATGGGTAAAGGGGTGAGTGAATGGGTGGGGGGTGATGGGGAATGGGGGAGTGGAATGGGGTAAAGGATGATGAATGGGTGGGGGGTGATGGGTAATGGGGAGTGAATGGGTGGGGGTGATGGGTAAGGGTGATTTAATGGGTTTTTGGGTATGTAATGTAGGGTAATGGGTGTGGGGTGTGGGTGAGGGGTGATGGGTGAGGGAATGATGGGGGGGATGGGTAATGGGTGAGTGAAAGGGTGGTTTTTGATGGTAATTTTGAGTGAAGGGTGGGGGGTATGGGTAATTGGGGGAGTGAATGGGTGGGGGGGGATGGGGAATGGGTGGTTTTTTTTTTTTTTTTTTTTTTCGGATTTGTTGTCGTTTTTTTCGGGAAGGTGGAACGAAGGGCCCCGGGCCAATCCAGCAAACACACACGCCGGTGTATGTCATTTTAATCTGCATATCCTCTTTCGAAAAATTTCTTGGATCAGGAGCTACATCTGCGCCAAAAAGATGATACAAAGCCGACTTTACCCCTCGGTGCAATCTGCCCAACCCTCCCTGGTGGATCCACAAGATTTTTACTTACTCCTTTTTCCCTATTCACAGGGCCAAAATTTGGTTGATTTTCACCCCCTCGATGGGAGGGTAAGAAGGTGTATCTCATATATAAAATAAAATGTCATTTATTATGCCTAAAAGCTTCCCCGAGGTAAGGGTTTAAATATAAATCTATTTGTTAGGCGGGGGTGTGATGTTTACATTCGTGGGGAGCATTCCTCTCTTCGAGAGCTGCTTTCTGACGTTTGGTCGTGATGGAGGCATTCCTCGGCGTTCTTTATTTGCGGGCCCTGAGGAGAGAGAGGAGGTTTCGCGACCGTCTGGACCTCCTCGCCCTAACTGACCAAGAGCTGATGAAGCACTACAGGTTCCCTCGCCATGAGCTAATAGAGCTTATTGAGGAACTTGTGCCCCAACTGAGGAGGAGGACGAGAAGGACTCGCGCCATTCCCCCGCACACACAGGTGTTGTTGGCCCTTCGGATACTGGCTAGTGGCTCTTTTCAACACGTCATTGGAGATACCACAGGTACGTAACCGTATCAAATGTACGAAGGTGTTATCACATACACCAGTCAAGATCCCTATCGTCAACAACATGTGTCGCCAGCCGCGTCATATGTTATGAATTTGGTAAAATTCTAGAGTCCTTTCCCGCCCTTATTAGTGTTTTTTTCTCCAGACCTTCATAGATTCCTTGAGATACCTCTAAAACGTAGCTAATTATAAAGGTAGGTAGGGGTAGAGAATCCGAGAGATGCCCCCCAAACCTCCCTCGACCGTAAATGATCCCTGGACCCCCCAAAAAATATCACTGACTTCTAACCTCATTATAACCTAACATAAACTAACCTTACCAATAACCTCCTTGCGAGACCTAAGGGCTGGAAAGGACTCTCCTGACATATCTGGGATCCAGTTATGTCAGGAGAGTTTGGTCAATAGGGAGTATTGGTTGAAACTGCATATTTACCAGAGTTTTTTTCCCCAGACCTTCACAGATCCCTTCAGATCCTCCTCTAAAACGTAATTATAAAGTGAGGTAAACCCTCCTTCCCCCCTAAGCGAGCCCCCCTTAGACCCCCCAAAAAGGGTTAATATTACTAATCTAACCTCATCAATAACTCCAGACCCCCTGCTAGTATACTAACCTAACCTGTGGGGGGCATTGATTACGTAACCTACCCTTACTGGGGGGTTTTCTGACCTCACTGTCTTTATCACGAACCCCCCTTGTGTTATTTTTAAAATTTCCGAGGGCTGTTCTAGGGGTTTTGGGAAAATACGCCATACTCCCTTATGAACGAATTGTTCAGGATACAAAAAACCCACCGATCGTGTATTGGATTAAACTGCACATATAAAAACACTAATAAGGGCGGGAAAGTACTCTAAAAATGTTGTATTGCTTATGATTTGTATGTGCCATTGAAGACATGTATATTATATAAACTACTGTGCACGCCTCTTCAGTGACACATAAGTCTGTAGTAATGCTAAAACTCAATATATGGCGCCTGGCGACCCTAGTATCATTGACGGTAGTAGTTCTTAAGTAGTAGTAGACGGTAACATGATCCTGCATGTTAGGTTAGGTCAGTCAGGATCCCTGCCCCTCATTGATCCTGCATGTTAGGTTAGGTCAGTCAGGATCCCTGCCCCTCATTGATCCTGCATGTTAGGTTAGGTCAGTCAGGATCCCTGCCCCTCATTGATCCTGCATGTTTGCCAATGTTAGGTCAGTCAGGATACCATTCTCTAACCTAACTCATTGTCATTGCTCTTTAGACCTCTGCTCTGACTAACTTTAACTATATTCAGAGATGATCCTGTGGAAGAAGATAATTTTTATACCTGTGACTATTTTCAGTTAATTTTCACGATTTCTTTCAGGGCCTACACAGGCTAGTGTAAGCCGTATCTTATATGACGTGGTTGTAGCCCTAGCCAACAAAGCCGTGCAGGGGGTAAAGATGCCGGCAACGGAACAGCATCGTCGGGCCACAGCACAGGACTTTGCCCGGATCAGAGGCTTTCCAAGAGTCATTGGGACCATTGATTGTGAGTATGATATGCATATCTTACTTTGTGAAATTTTATTTCTCGGACAAAATGGTTTGAATCATTTATATGTCTAAAATATATACGTAGCATTCTCTAATGCTTGTTTGTCTACAGGTACACACATTGCCATCAAAGCCCCGAGCATTGATGAACACCTGTACGTGAACAGGAAGAGATACCACTCCCTTAATGTACAGGTGGTTTGCAATGCTCGGGGTCTGATCACCAGCTTTTGCGCTAGATTTCCTGGTATGTTTGTATGCTCTAAATAAGCATTACTATACACAAGTATGATATGATAGAATTTAAAAATCGTAATAAGCAAAGTAACGTTGAAATTTTTTGCAAATCCTTTTGAATGTGTGACTTGTAAAAGCAGTTTTTACATTTGATAGTCAGCAAAAAAAAAAAAACCTAGGGTTTTTAGTATTTACTAACATGTCTTATTTGCAGGGTCGACACATTACTCGTTTGTCCTGGCGCAACAGCGATTTGTTTCAAGACTTTTGCTGCTGGTAATTTGGGGACTACCTGCTTCTTGGTATGTATAATTGTATATAGCATAGTATTAATCTTAAACATAATCAATCAATCAATCTCCCAATACATCCTCTAAACATATCGTAGAATAACAATTACTTTTGCATCATATCTTCTAAGTACTGCAGAAAGTAATTCTCATGGTATTCTAAGTAGATTGGTGGTGTATATAGTAATAATGTATATAGTACATTAATGAATGCTTCCTTTTCAGGAGACGGTGGTTACCCCTTAATGCCATTTTTAATGGTGCCCTATAAGCAGCCAGAAACACTGTCTGAGCATCGCTTCAATAAAGGGCACACCAGCACAAGGGTCGTGGTTGAGCAAGCATTTGGGGTGCTGAAACTCCGTTTCCGGTGAGTATGTGTAGGTAAGTTTACCGGCCTGCTAGTAGGCCAGTAAACTTTAAGTTTAAAGAACATTAGAAAATAAGGAAGGTACAAGAGGCCTACACTTGGTAGTTCCTGTTACTTAACACTACCTACACTTCCACCTCTCATCCCCGTCCATGCAATTACATGGCCTTCACTCCGGCTTTTCGGATGCTAATTACGGGGAGGGCTTATATAGTTCCAATCATGGTGAAAACCGATGCTGTATTACACCCCATGATCGATGCTTTGAATCTGACAGCAGATGTTGCATGGAGTATGGAGCATATGAATCGCTCATACCCAACGGTAGATCTGCTTAAGGGGACTTTTAGGGGGTTTTTCACGGAGAGTTCAGTAAACTATTCAAGGAAGCAAAAGCATTCTTGACATCAGTGAGTGGTCGTGCTCCACATTCACGTTATCGTCGCGGAGCAGCAAACTTCATTGGTTCCCTTGCTAACTTACTTTTTGGTACAGCGACGCAGGAACAAGTAGAAAAAAATACACAAGAACCTAGATTTAAACCCTTTAAACAATTGACTGAATCTGAAAGACAAACGTTGAACATACATTCAGAGATCCTTAAAATAACGATACAGACCTCAGACATATTTAATTCCGCAATATCCCGTCTAGAGACCGCAGCAGAAAAAGCCGGGTGATATCATTAGGAGATTTTCTATCAAAACCTTGGAAATTGAAGGTGATGTAAGGTTGATAGAAACTATTTCATTAATCCAGTTAGCATTGTCAGACCCGGACCATGACTTCAAACCCAAATTGAAATTGGTTTTATGGAGATGTTACAGAAAGGGATGCATCCCCCCTAATTATTCCTGATGATGTATTGTTAGATATACTTAAGAAGGCTTCACTGAGGCTCCCGGGGTGTTATTCCCTGCGGAAAACCAGAATTTCTTTCCTTGTACCGGGATATAAGTACTGTATATACGAGACGTACGGCCTTCAAAGGTTCGCTTTGTTACTATTTAGTCATACCATAAAATACCATACCATAGTCATAAGGGGGGATCCTTCTGATCTCTTTGATGTGTTTGAGATCTTTATGCATTTCCCTCCCAAATACCCTCCATAACCCAAGTATTTTGTACAAATAACACCTGATTGCTAGATATTTGGCAGTATCAAGGATCGTAACATGTACATGTTGGTACAAGATTTTGAGCGTTGTAGGAGACATGACGCTCTTCTCATTTTGCCCCCCCCAGGGGTCCAATTTATAACGACAGACGAAAGTGTCCCGTGAAAAAAGTATCTTTCCCAGGCACCCCAGATGCTGCTGCGCTCTTCCGAAACTGTTGGTGGAGAGGTTTTCCGGCCGACGTTCCACCGCATACCTGCAGGAAAGGGCTTTCAAATGTGGATCAAACCCACCACACTTACCCTGGTTTGCCCATCCAGCTCCTTACAGAAGTTTTCCCGGGAACCATCCAAGCACAGGGATCCTCCAAAATTGGGCCCAGCTGTGCGGTTTCCCTGCCGATACCTTCACGTTGCCGGCGCTAGATTAGGTGGTCGACGACGCGCCGCTGAGTGTCCACACCATCCCCCCTGCCCCTAGCACCCTTGCTGGCGGGGTGGGAGAAACGGGTCCTGACTTTAGCTGCCCAACGCCTCCCTCCCACCCCATGGGGGCGTTCCCCCCCAAAAGAGCAGTCTGTCCTGGCACCAAGACTCCTTCCTATCCACCGGGTGGAGGCGCCGCCTACGGAGTCCCGGTATGCTGCCTGCTGGGTATGGGTCTTGGTGGGCGCGGGTCTCCCTACAGGCATGGCACTGATGGTTGGTGTCTGGTGGACGGTCCGGCGCTTTGCAGCAGTCCCCTCGTCGGACACTTCCCTCGATGTCCACTCTTCCTGGTTGAACATGCTGGCCCGCCCGTATCGCCCAGGTACGGCGGGCCGTCCGAGTATGACGCAGGGACGCGTCATCTTGACAGGGAAGGTCTGTCGTAGCCGCGAAACGATTGAAGAAGTGGACGAAGAACAATGTGAACAGGAGCCAGCTGAACAAATGGAGAACAGAGAGAACAATGACAATAACATGATTAGTAGTATGTGAGGAGGATAGAGTAGACAGGAAGTAACATAGGGCGTGAAGTAGTGATACGGCACCAGTGGCCGCCGGAAGTACTAAGGGGCGTTGTAGGGGGAGTAGAAGCCGATACGGCACCATGCGCCCCATGGCCTGTACAATGACCTGAAAAAGATTTAGTATAAAAAAGGACACAGTGAAGGGAAGACAGATTCACAGAGAGGAGCGGCGAACAACCAGTTTCTCATACTGGTCTCATTGCCCACCCCTTTTTATAAGGCACTTAGCCTGTGATGTTAAACAGTCCCCCCCCATAATAGATTGATAGCGAAAATGGACCCTTCTTCGGCTGTCTTCCTGCTGTTGTGGACCACGGGAATAGTAAGTAACTGAGTGACTTTTGAAGACTGAGTTTTATTTTATTGTGCAGTGAACGTGACTCTGGTCACTACCCAGTATAAACAGTATATCCCGAATGTTTATCAAGTGTTAACGTAATGGTTCAGATGTCAGTAAGACAGGAAGATTGTCAAGAGACAAATAATGTTGTATGTGATTATTATGTTATTTTAGAATAAAATGTGTGAAACTATAAGCTGCGTGTCTCAGCCCCACTTAACGAGCCCAGGTACCTTATGACCATCTTGTGCCTAACCAAAGTATTCAGGTGATAAGCAGCTTTTTGTCTTAAGCCTTTTCATGAAAGTGAATATAGAGGAAGGGGCTCGACAAGTTTTTAAATGGATAAAGGGTTACAATATAGGCGATGTAGGAAAAGTGTTTACGGCTAGTAAGCAGGGTAGAACAAGAAGTAACTGATTCAAGCTGGAAAAGCGTAGATTTAAAAAGGAAATAGGAAGAAACTGGTTCACAAATAGGGTGGTAAATGATTGGGGATTCAGTTGTCAGGTGGTCAATGCGGAGTCTATTGGAGTCTAAAAGGAGTCTGGATAAATTCATGGATGAGGAAGAGAGCTGGAGATATGTAGAGTTAAGTAACAGGAACTACCTCGTGTAGGTCTCACGGCCTCTTGTAGCTTCCATATTTTCTTATGTTCTTATGTTTCTTTTATACAAGAATGCTCGTCGAGTCCCGGCTGGTGGATATTGCCGACCGTCGTAACCTCACGGGTGGGATAGTCAAGAATAGTTTCCAACTGCCCGGCCCGTGGAGAGCTATGCAGACGTACCAACTCAAATTTGTACAAGGCGGCATCAGTATTTTGATTGTTTTACACACATCTAATTCTTTTTACTAGCCTAATTTATCATTTCTGCTATTAAAATAATAGCTTTGTTAGTGTTCGCCGCTTGTCTGAGGCGTTGATGTAGAAAAAATGGGCCTCAGTGATGCTTGTGAGTACATTTGAACGTCCCGCCACTACGGCACCATACAATGGCTGACCACCACCACCGCCTGGCCTCATCACCAGTTATCACACCCATATAATAATGACATCTGGACCTAATTTTACCTTAAATATGACGCGTGTGCATTCACTGTGTATGTATGTTACTCTTGGTTATGTTGAAAACTCATCTGTAATGGCCTTGGAAGAAATATGATGTAATAAGGGCAGAGGACAATGCATCGACTACTCAACGCGTCGAGTGTACACAAAATGATTTTTGCTTATCGCCGCGCGTTGCAACGGATCTCAATTTTTTTTTGGATATAGCCCATTATCTGGACGACTTCAATGTTACTATTGGCTCTGTGAGAGATGGCTATGAGTTATGTGTTGGTCCCCATGGCTCTGGTATCAGGAACATTAACAGTTTTCTCCAGAATTTCGCGAGGTTCAGAGGGTTGGGAATTCCAGGTTCTTGGTATCAGAGACTAGAGCTGCACCGCTGGACATGGTACAGCAATGCCGGAGGGGTAGCTAAGGAGATCGACCACATCCTCGTTAGTACTCGTTGGATGATTTTACATAACTGCAGGGTTTACCGGGGTGTTGACTTATTTGCAACTTATCACAGACTTGTTGCTGCTACATTTAAGGTTAATGTCAAGTACAGAAGAATCTCAATCGATAACCATAAAGTGATTTTATCTTGAGAAGCTGATGGACTTGACATGTGCCCATAATTATGCAGTGGCAGTCTCAAATCGGTTTAATGTGTTCGGTGCCCTCGGGGATCCTGTAGAACTGTGGGATATCTTCGAACGCGAAACTCTCCAGGCTGCCATAGAGTGTATATGTGAGCGCTCGAGGTCAAGGCATGGTTTTGTCTCGACGAACACGCTGAAAAATATCGAGGAGAGTCGCGCTGCCAGACTTGCTGGGAACCAGGACCAGCACAGGGCTCTGACACGCAGGACTACAACTCTTCTTGGGAGAGACAGGGAGAGGCATGTTAGGAGTCTCGCTGAGGAGGTCGAGTGTCATTTGAACGCTAATGACCTCCGACCCGCCTACTGAGCCCTGAATAAGCTCTGCTCCAAGTGCGAGATAAATCCGGGTAGCAGATGGGCGCCTCATGTCAGACATGGATGGACAGATGGCTCATTGGGCTGAGCACCTTGGGCAGTTGTTCACGATGGACTCTTCAATAGGGAAACTTCACTCCACTGGATTACGGGAAGTGAATGCCGATCCTCCAATTGACCGCACCCTATCTTGACGAAGTCAGAAAGGCTTAAGCAAAGTTGAAGGTAGAGAGGAGCTGCTCAAAGCTGGGGGTGAGGCCATGAATTGCGGGTTGCATGCTGTCTTGACTGCCGTGTGGCAATCAGGTACCATTCCTCCTGACTGAAAAAGGGGGCTGGTCCTGTTCCAAGTTGCTTGCCCATCTATTGTTGACACGAATCCGCACTCATCTACTGAAATATCAGAGACTTCAGCACTCAGTCTTGGTTCACGCCTGGTAAGTCGACAACGGAACGTATCCTAGCGATTCGTGTCCTGGTGGAACGTCGATGTGAGTTTCGACAGGGGATGCTTGCAGCCTATGTTGATATCAGGAAGGTGTTTGACTCAGTACATCGTGAGTCATTGTGGGATCTTTTGCGGCTTCGCGGGATTCCAGCAAGGATGGGTTGATCTGCTGACTGGCCTGTCCTCTGGGACTAAGGGTGCCGTGAAGTGTGGGGGAGGTGTATCCAGCTTTTTTCCTGTGAATACAGGAGTGAGGCAAGGGTGTCTTTGCCTCATCACTTTTCAACACATATTGTATATATTATATATATATATATATAATATATATATATATATATATATATATATATATATATTATATATAAAATTATATATATATTATATATATATTATATATATATATATATATATATAATATATATATATATATATATTATATATTACTTATATATATTAGGTATTGGGAAAAGCTGTAAACCAAAGTTATTGTGTAGCATCCCTCGGCATTACCAAGATCACTGATCTTGTTTTTGCCGATTATACAGTAATCTTTGCTGAGTAGCTGGATGTTCTAGTGATGGCTCTCGAGACGCTGCACGAGGAGGCAAAGCCTATGGGACTTGAGGTTTCCTGCCTCAAGATCAATGTCCAGGTGTTTGGAGGCTTACTAGATGAAATAGTATAGTATGTTCATGCGTGCGGCGAGGACATTGATATCTTTGAAAGTTTACATACCATGGTAACACAGTCCAGAATGACGACGGTTCACGTCAAGAAATCTAACGGCGGATTGGCATAGCCTACGGTATTACTCGAGTATTTGTCGTTGTCAGTACCTGTGAAGAGCAAAGATCCGGATCTTCGTGTCGCTTGTGATCCCTGTCTTACTCTAAGGAAGTGAGACATGGACACTAAATAGCGATTTGAACAGGCGAATTAATGCCTTTGGTAATAAATGTCTCCGCAGCATCAGCGGTATCGCTGAGATGATTACGTGTCAAATCAGCGATATCACCATGAGACTGAATCAAGGCCTTTTACCTGCATAGTCCATCAGCGCCAACTTTGGCTTTATGGGCATGTGACACGTTAATCTGAAACCGATCCTTCCCACCGGTATGTATCTGTAAGAGAAAATCCGGCGTGAAAGAGGCCAAGGGGGTGCCCGAAAGGCTCGTGGCTGGTGCAAGTTATTGTTTCCTGCCGAGAGTTTCTTATGTTGATATCAGGAAGGTGTTTGTCTCATAACATCGTGAGTCATTGTGGGATCTCTTGCGGCTTCCAGCAAGGATCAGTAGATCTGCTGACTGGCCTGTCCTCTGGGACTAAGGGTGCTGTGAAGTGTGGGGGAGGTGTATCCAGCTTTTTTCCTGTGAATACAAGAGTGAGGCAAGATGCGTCTTTGCCTCATCACTTTTCAACACGGTATGGGAAGGGAGCCTGCATAGGGACTCGCGCGTGATGACCCCCATGAGTGGCGACGTAGGTGGGTGAGGCGACGCGTTCCCCTATTAGCGTACTGGTTATATTATATTTATGTGTTAATCGATACAAATACAGGATGTCCGAGTGTCTGTGTGTCTTGTACTGGCGCCTAGCGGATGCTGAGTGCTGACACCTTTTGATGAGGTTATATGTTGACGAAGTATCACGCCATGGCCCATAAGGATGACGTGGACAGTCAACCTGGTGTCTTGAAGCAACACGTAGACACACCTCGCCCCTGGTTCCAGAATGCACACACAAGTTGTGTGTGTGTCATCTCAGCGCACTGCCCAAGGATGATGACGCTGACGAGAGTGCAACAGGCCTGAGAGACATGTCCACCGGAACCTGTCAGTTCCGGCCAGCTTTCCGCATATGCTGCAACTAGCCGGAGAGAGGACAGAACACAGAGAGCGACAGGAGACGCGTTAGCTTGCGCTCCAACTCACGACACACCTTCCTGTGTGTCTGTGTGCACTCCACACCCGGGAGGTGTGTGAGTGCCTTGTCACGACATTAACAGTTCTGGCTCTGTCTATTAGACATTAGTTTCATTGGCCGTTACTTAATGAACTGCGTGACATTATTAATGTATAAACCTTCACAAGTGTACATATATATATAATATATATCGTTTGTAGTATATTGTCTTACTCGAATCCTTTGGCACTAAGAATACTTATAAATTACCTAAAGAACCGCTCGACCACGTTTAGCCCATACATACCACTTTATTGATGTGTACCTCTGGGCAACGGAGCAAGTTACCTGCCCGTCAAGAGGGCATCATCCGGCAATCATCCTTACAGGTTAGTAACCAGTATCAACATGGTGTGAACCCGTTACCCGTAAAATAACCATACTAAAAAGGGTAACACCCCGTCGTATGCCCACAATGATTGGTTGATTGATTTCGGTCAGCTGATCAACAAGCGCAAACAAAAAGTTTTTGCCTCGTGCCTTGCCTCTGTTGTACAGCCAATACGAGCCATTTATTGACTTGTGTAGCATCAGGGATCTGTATTAAGATATATAATATGTCTGGGGAGGACAAAGGGAAAAAAACCCATCATAGATTTGCAACATTTTTGGTTTCATAAATTACATGGAGATTCGTAGAAAGTATCCAAGTAATCTGGAATTTCCTTTATCTGGCACCTCTGAAACTCCGCGGATGCCGGTTACTAGGTGCAGGTGTGTATTGCTATGTATATTATATATTATATATATATATATATATATATATATATATATATATATATATATATATATATATATATACGCTTTGTACGCCAAAAGCGCCTGCAGGTATTTTTTTTTTTTTATTTATCAATTTTTCTTTTTCTTGAGGCTTCATATGGTTGACTCTGCAAGTTATTATTATTTGAGGGCTGCAATGGTTGGCACATGCCCTGTGGTGGTGCAGGCAGGATTTTGATAGTGATGCCTATGCTAATCAAAGTCTAATTCAGCCCTTTTTATCCTCCGATTAATTCGTTGAAGGTGGTGGGGAGCACGTGGGCTGTCTTCGGACCATCAATGATGGAAGAAAGAGTTGTTCTCGGCAGAACTTGAACTCGGTACCTGGAACTCACCCCTTCCAGATGCTAACCAGTCGGTCAACACCTCTTCAAAATGCAGAGAAGGTTGGAGGCTATCAGGACACCCCTTGTAGAAGGTTTGACTTATGACATTTCTTGTGCGCTTCCCATTATTACTGAAAAATCTGGTGTATGAACTGATTTATATACCCATTATAAATGGTTTTGGATCTAAGATGGTGTGGGTGCGTAATTTTCTTGTCATGTAATTTGATAAGTATGAGCTCTTGTCTTTGTAGAGAATGCGGGAACTGTATTTTTATGTTGTTGAGACACAAAAGGAAGCTGTCAAATTTGACACAAAGATGGTCAATGAAAAGTTTGCAGCATTCCTTTAGCACTGATCTCTGAGGGTCTGCTGCATATGTAACACACAGTTATAGTACAGCTGTCTTAACGAAATCATGGTAATCTTCTCTTAGAGACTTTGATGAAACTTTTGCTGTTGTTAAAAGTTTTGTTTTGTATGCTGGAGCCTATAGCGTCTGTAGGCTATTATTTTTTCCTTGAGGGCTCAGGTGGTTGGCCCTGCACATTCTGGAGGGTCGTGATGGTTGGCCCTCGCCCGTGGTGGCACAGGCTGGATTTTTTATAGCGACACCCGTGGTACATAGGTGAGGGTCCTGTTTTCTGTGATATCTTACTCTCAGTTAGGCTCATGCTGCCACCTGGTTTTCCCTCCGCTACAGCCGCCAGCTGTAGTCGCTGTCTACTGAACAGACATGCAACATGCGGGTGTATTCGGCCACTCGACGATTGATTTAACACTTGCTCATTGGTGGGACTCTGCTCCTTGGTGGGACTTGAACTCGGGCCCTTGTGCTCACCTACCAGGCTCTTGTCGACCGTGTTAAAGATAGTCGAAAGAGTTGTCCCCGGCAGTATTCGAACACGGGACATCGCGCTCACCACTCCCAGACGCTAACCACTCGGCCACCGCCTCCCCGGTGTCGCGTTCCCAGCAGTCTGTGTATTTGGTGCAGTCCGGATTTGTTTACCAACAAAAGGGGGCGCGAACTGTGCATGCATGCGCGGAGGCGAATGTTTACTAATATAGACTTGAATAATCAACAAAGTCAGATCGCTTTAAACACGATACCGTGTATGGTGGATTCGGTAGATGTGTTTGGATGTGTTTTTTAATGCGTTTGGATGTGGATGTGTGTGGATTCGTTTTCGGTGGATATTGTTCATTCAACAAAAAATTTATGTAAAGGGCCTATTTCATCCCTACATTTGCTATATTTTCTGTAAATCTCCAGCCACGTATTTGTTTTTGTTGTTGTTTAGGGTTGCGAGGATGTAATGGGAGGACGCATGCGAATGCTTTGTTGGTCAACAAATCTTTGTTAGTAAACTTTCGCTTTCGCGCATGCGCAGTTCGCGCCCCTTTTGCTGGTAAACAAAGCCGGACTGCACCAAATACACAGACTGCTGGGAACGCGACACCGGTCAACAAAAATATAAAAAGTACCTAACGGAGCCTGGCACAAATATCAGATTTGAACCAGACTCTCTTGTATTTAATCAATGTTGGCTTCTCAGTTGTACTGGATGGCAAACTTCCATCACAACATTAGATATGTGACGATACAGAAGAGGGGGAGGAGATACATGAGGAGGAGGAGGAGGAAAGAAGAATAAAAGAAGAAAGAGAGAAGAAAAGTAGGTGGAGGAGAAGGAGGAGATAGTCAAACAATGATGCAGCAATAAAATATCACACACAAGAATACGCAGCATAGTAGTGAGGTAGACAGGGCGGCACATCACAATGGGACGCACATCTCTGCTAATGAAGGAGGTGCTTACGTGATGATATCCCCGTGACTGGACCTCAGCGCCTTCACTTGGTCCCCAAAACGCTGCGTCGAGGATGGAAATGTACCCACCACTAGCAGGCCCCACACCCCTGCAGGACAAGATTCAATGAATAAAATCTCGTGGCACATTTGTGAAACAACTGGATGAATACAGATACGGATACAGGACTACAAGATTATAGGTACAGCCACTAGGCTAATCTAGGTAAACAGGCGCACGCACACACACCACCCGGCGTGGTGGCTTCGGCCAACACTAAGGACTAAGGATGAATGATACAAAATGTAGATATGGAAACGGGGCCATATGAGCGTAGCTCAGGCCCTGTAACATACAACTAGGACCTAGTTGACCTGACTAAATCACAGCACCATGGATGGCGACAGAAGAAAAATTAAGCGTCCTCGTAGCAGTAGTGTAATATGGGAACATTTTGAAAAAGTTGCCCCCGGGGGCATCCGGGGTAGCACGAACTTGTACAGGCACTGCAGTAATGGTAGTGGGTGGTGGGTTGGTACAGTAAGAAGGGGCATTGCAAAACAAACCCTTAATCTCAGAATCCAGTAATCGTAAAGGTAATCGATTACAAATCGATTACTTTCCCCGAAGTAATCAGTAATCGCGATTAGAAGAAAAAAAGGTGGTATCGCCCTCCAATAGTATGCAGGAGGGAGCTTTAGGCGGTTGAGTCACGTGGTGTTCCCATATGAGAGGTATAAAACTCGCAGCCTATTAGTTAACACAGGCCGATACACGAGATGTAAGCGGTTTATATCGATTTTCATTATATGTTCATGCCAGACTACTATAGATTGGACATTTTGGATAATATAGCAATCTGAACAATCATGTCAGGCTGCAAATTGACGATAAAAAGTTCAAACTTTTTGTGGAGGAATAGATATGTTGAAGCCCTAACTTGCTGTCCTGTCTGCCGTGTGGCAATCAGGTACCATTCCTCCTCTCTGGAAAAGGGGGCTGGTCGTCCCTATCTGCAAAGGGAAAGGGGACCGTCAGGACTGAAACAAGTACCGCGGTATTACACTGCTCAGCGTGCCAGGCAAGGTGCTAGTGCTGTTGCTTACGCGGATCCGCAGTCATCTGGTGAAACATCAGAGACCTCAGCAGTCTGGGTTCACGCCTGACAAGTCAACAACGGACCGTATCCTAGCGCTTCGTGTCCTGGTTGAACGCCGACGTGAGTTTCGACAGGGGATGCTTGCAGCCTATGTTAATCTCAAGAAGGCGTTTGACTCAGTGCATCGTGAGTCACTCTGGGATCTTCTGCGACGTCGCGGGATTCCTGCAAGGACTATTGGTTTGATAACTGGTCTGTATTCTGGGACTGAGAGTGCTGTGAAGTGTGGGGCAGGTGTATCCAGCTTCTTTCCTGTTAATCCAGGAGTGAGGCAAAGGGTGCGTCCTTGCCCCATCACTTTTCAACACTTGTATGGACTGGGTATTGGACAAGGTTGTAGATCGAAGTGATTGTGGAGCATCCCTCGGCTGGATGCTGAGTGATCAGCAGTGATCAACACCAAGATCACTGATCTTGTTTTTGCCGATGATGCAGTAATCTTTGCTGAGTCGCTGGAGGTCCTGGTGATGGCTTTCGATGCGCTGCACGAGGAGGCAAAGCCTTTGGGACTTGAAGTTTCCTGGCTTAAGACCAAGGTCCAGGTGTTTGGAGACTTACTAGATGAAGCAGTACAGTCTGTTCATGCGTGTGGCGAGGACATTGAGATCTTGGAAAGTTTTACATATCTTGTTAGCGTAGTCCATAATGACGGCGGGTCACGTCAAGAAGTCTTACGGCGGATGATTGGCATAGCCCACGGTGTTATGGACTCGCTCAGCGGGAGTATTTGGCGTTGTCGGTACCCGTGCAGGAGGACAAAGATCCGGATCTTCAAGTCGCTTATGATCCCTGTCTTACTCTATGGTTGTGAGACATGGACACTAAATAGTGACTTGAAGAGACGAATCAAAGCCTTTGGTAATAAGTGTCTTCGCAGAATCATGGGATATCGCTGGGATGATTACGTGTCAAATCAGCGATAGCACCGTGAGACTGAATCGAGGCATATTACCTGCACAGTCCGTCAGCGCCAACTTAGGCTATATGGGCACGCTACCCGGAAACCGATCCTTTCTATCGGGTTGTATCTGTAAGAGATAATCCGGCTTGGAGGAGGCCAAAGGGGCGCCCACAAGGTTCGTGGCTGGGGCAAATTGATGTTTCTTGTCGAGAGCTGCTTGGTATGAGAGAAGAGCCTGCATGAGGACTCGCGCGTGGTGACCCCCGGGAGTGGCGTCGTAGGGTGGGCGAGGCCAAAGCCATATAAAAAAGTGTCAAAGTCCGACCTGAAATTCATTCTCTCGCTTCATGACGTACAGAGTCCACAGTAGGCAGGAGCTGCCATTCGGCATGTATCATGTATCTTACAGCATATAATGGTTAGCTGATGTATTAAAGATATTTTTGGAGTACGCAATAAAAAAAATTCTTTCATCTACGACATCCATCACCGAATAAAGTAGTCAATCAATCCATCATTGGGGGCATACGCCGGGGGGCGCGTCGCCTCGCCCACCCTACGACGCCACTCCCGGGTGTCACCACGCGCGAGTTCCCATGCAGGCTCCTTTCCCATACCAAGCAACTCTCGACAAGAAACATCAACTTGCCCAAGCCACGAGCCTTGTGGGCGCCCCCTTGGCCTCCTCCACGCCGGATTGTCTCTTACAGATACAACCCGATGGGAAGGATCGGTTTCAGGGTAGCGTGCCACATGCCCATATAGCCGAAGTTGGCGCTGACGGACTATGCAGGTAATAGGCCTCGATTCAGTCTCACGGTGCAATCGCTGATTTGACACGTAATCATCCCAGCGATACCCCATGATTCTGCGAAGACACTTATTACCAAAGGCATTGATTCGTCTCTTCAAGTCACTATTTAGTGTCCATGTCTCACAACCATAGAGTAAGACAGGGATCACAAGCGACTTGAAGATCCGGATCTTTGTCCTCCTGCACAGGTACCGACAACGCCAAATACTCCCGCTGAGCGAGTCCATAACACCGTGGGCTATGCCAATCCGCCGTAAGACTTCTTGACGTGACCCGCCGTCATTATGGACTGCGCTACCAAGGTATGTAAAACTTTCCAAGATCTCAATGTCCCCGCCACACGCATGAACAGACTGTACTGCTTCATCTAGTAAGTCTCCAAACACCTGGACCTTGGTCTTGAGCCAGGAGACCTCAAGTCCCAAAGGCTTTGCCTCATCGTGCAGCGCCTCAAGAGCCATCACTAGGACCTCCAGCGACTCAGCAAAGATTACTGCATCATCGGCAAAAACAAGATCAGTGATCTTGGTGTTGCCGACGGATGCTCCACAATCACTCTGATCTACAACCCTGTCCAATACCCAGTCCATACTAGCGTTGAAAAGTGATGGGGCAAGGACGCACCCTTGCCTCACTCCTGTATTCACCGGAAAGAAGCTGGATATACCTGCCCCACACTTCACAGCACTCTCAGTCCCAGAATACAGACCAGTTATCAAACCAATAGTCCTTGCAGGAATCCCTCGAAGTCGCAGAAGATCCCAGAGTGACTCACGATGCACTGAGTCAAACGCCTTCTTGAGATCAATTTAGGCTGCAAGCATCCCCTGTCGAAACTCACGTCGGCGTTCCACCAGGACACGAAGCGCTAGGATACGGTCCGTTGTTGACTTACCAGGCGTGAACCCAGACTGCTGAGGTCTCTGATGCTTCACCAGATGACTGCGAATTCGTGTCAGCAATAGATGGGCAAGCACCTTGCCTGGTACGCTGAGCAGTGTAATACCGCGGTAATTGTTGCAGTCCTGACGGTCCCCTTTCCCTTTCCAGATAGGGACGACCAGCCCCCTTTTCCAGTCAGGAGGAATGGTACATGATTGCCACACGGCAGTCAGGACAGCATGCAACCCGCGGATCATGGCCTCACCCCCAGCTTTGAGGAGCTCCGCACTGATATTACAAACACCAGCTGCCTTTCCACCCTTCAACTTTGCTACAGCCTCTCTGATTTCATCAAGAGAGTGTGCGCTTTCGTCAATGGGAGGATCGGCATCCACTGCCTGCAACCCAGTGGTGTGAAGCTGCTCAGTTGGAGGGTCCACCGTGAACAACTGCCCAAAGTACTCAGCCCAACGAGCCATCTGCCCATCCATGTCCGACACGAGGCGCTCATCTGCTGTTCGAATAGCACTCGCCCGAGAAGGAGACTTGGAACGGAGCTTCTTCAGGGCTCGGTAGGCGGGTCGGAGGTCATTAGCGTTCAAATGACCCTCGACATCCTCAGCGAGACTCCTGACATACCTCTCCTTGTCTCTCCTCAGGAGGGTTCTAGTCCGGCGTGACAGAGCCCTGTGCTGGTCCCGGTTCCCAGCCAGCCTGGCAGCGCGACTCTCCTCGATTTTCTCCAGCATCTCCGTAGAGACAAAACCACGCCTTGACCTCGGGCGCTCCCCAATACACTCCTTGGCAGCCTGTAGAGTTTCACGTTTGAAGGTATCCCACAGTTCTACAGGATCCCCGAGAGCACCGAGCACATCAAACCGATTTGAGACTGCCACCGCATACTCATGAGCACATGTCAAGTCCTTCAGTTTCTCAAGATGAAACACAGTATGGTTACCTCTTGAGATTCTTCTGGACTTGACATGAAGCTTAAGTGTAGCAACAACAAGTCTGTGATCTGTTCCAAAGAACTCAGCACTCCGGTAAACCCTGCAGTTCTGGAGGATCCTCCAACGAGTACTAACGAGGATGTGGTCGATCTCCTTAGCTACCCCTCCGGCATTACTAAAGTAGTTATGGTTATGAATGAGAAACATTTGAAATTAGAAGCGTTGTTTGTGTGTGCGCTACAGTGTGTAAAAAGCTTGGTCAGCTTCGTACCTCAATGAAATAATGACTGCAGTTAAGTTCTTTTGTTCAAAATCATGTATAAACGGCTTAATAATGACGACTTTATCTGATAATGAATTATAAGCACTTTTGCGTTGAGCGTTATCTTCCCTCAGGCAGCTTGTCCGCGTTTGAAATTACTCAGTCTCTGACTGACGTTCGGTGTGGCGGTGTAGCGGCAAAGACGGTATACTAAAGAAAGACTGGAAAGCTTCAAAATAAGGTGTAGTAAAGGCTAACTGGTTACTCTTTAGTTCTTTCGTCCACTAGATGAGGGCGTTAGCGTCAATTGAGCTATGACTATTCTAAAGACACGAAGCGTGAATTGTACAATGCAGATATGTAGATTAAGGAAAATGTTTTACTACATTGCCTGGAAATCAACATATACGGATGAAGTCGTTGATGTTACAACACCATGTAAAGGAAACCCAAACAGTCATTTGGAATTTCTTAATTTACGTAAAACAAATAGGAACAACAAAATCAGTGGATCTTTTTCAGATATGTCAAAATAGACACCAAGGAACTATATTGTGGGCAGAAATTAAATAAATTCCGTAATTAAACACTTTAGGTGGTGCCGTTGCAAAATCAGTAGTCAGTACCTCCTGTGCAATCATCATCTCGCGTGGTTGTTTACAATTTTACATCTTTGAATCAACTCGGACCAGGGGCGCCCACAGAGATACCTGTAGTGGACGCACATATTATATAGTGCCCACTGTTGATGGGTGTGGGTGGCGAGCGAAGCGAGCCTACTCAGCTGGGGGGTCCGGGTGGTCGCTGTAAGCCCCCCCCTGATTTTTTTTGCAGTTTTGATCAATTTTAGGTGCATTTTGGGGCCTCATAGGGCCTTATAAGGGGCCTCATAGGGGCCACTATGGGGGCCCTTATAGGGGCCCACACATGTCTGGAGGCTTACAGTGGACACACGTGCGTCCAGTGCGTCCGCCTGTGGGCGCCCCTGACTCGGACGTCCAGTCGTCCACTCTTTGAGCTACCGTGGTGATGACAAGACGTGTATGCTCCTGCTCCTCCACCGAAATATTACCGCTACTACCGCTTCCCTGACCACGACACTACACTACCTTGTACTGTGTGCATACATATATGACACCAATTCCACTTAATATATCTAATATTTTCCCTGAAATAATAGAAAATAAAAGGCTAGCAATATCTGAAACCACTGAGGTATTTTTTCGTCCACTCAATAGATGGCGCTCTAAACACAAGAATCGGGTGCTATCTGGCATCTTTCTGGCTACACTTATTTGTTATGTTGGATAGGAATATCTCCCGTCTTTCTTTAGTATACAGTCTTTGGTAGCGGTCTCCCAGACCGCTTGGGTATCCAGTTTGTTGTTTTCTCGGATGCCATGTAGCGCGCCAGAGGTACGATGTTTACTGTTCATTTCATCCCGCCGCGCGGAGAGGCAACAGCTTGCTCCTGGCTCCTGCCTCCCCAGCCGACCCCACGGCCGGAGATTTCCGTGGCGGATTAATTCGCTGTAGGATACTCTGGGTGGATTTAACCACTCATCTTCATCATTTATACATTTTTTCTCATCTTCACTGTCTTTCTTAAGTATATCTTTTGCGTCTTATTACCCAGTAATGTGAATATATATAAGCACACTCGATGAGAGACGAATCTTCTTGTAAATCAAGGAAGCGCAGCTTTGCTTGTTACGGTTGCATGTATACAGGGCGTGGCGTTCTGTCAGGAGGCCTTGCCTTGCACTCCTGTCACCAGGCAGCGCGGTATCTCAACATGTAACGGCAGCATGTTATTTCTCCGTCAGGAGGCCGCCTGACACACCTCATCAGTCACGGGGAAGCGAGACCAGCTGAGGCAGCGGCCTCTCTCAACTGCCTGTTGTTCTTCGTCAGGTGGCAGCCTGTCCCTCCACAATATCGGTGTAATGCATCTCACCATGTAGCGACATGATTTGTTCTCCGTCAGGAAGCAGCCAGCCATTCCTCATCAAGAGGCAGCTCGGCATATTTCACCATGTAGCGACCTCATTTTGTTCTCATTATTTATACATTATTTCTCACCTTCACTGTCTTTTTACGTATATCTTTTGCGTCTCGTTACACAGTAATGTGAATTAATATAAGCGCAGTCGATGAGATACTTAATTACTGTACGAATCCTATAGCTGTAAATAAAGGTAGCGTAGCTTTGCTGTTAAAATTTGGCCTTCCTTGTCTACCTAGTACAGAGGTCGGCAACCCGCGGCTCCGGAGCCGCATGCGGCTCTTTCATCCCTCTGCTGTGGCTCTCGTGGCTTTGAGAGGACGAGCTCATTTTGGAAAAAAACATAATGTGAATAAATAATGGCCATATAATTTAAATAGATTTTTATTTTATTTTTTTAGTTTTTTTCGTTGTAATAGTTATATCTTTGGAGATTGAAGTGTTCTTGTGCCATTGTAGTGGTCAAAATGACCATCTACACCGTTGTCACCATTATGTAGTGCCCACCTTGGGAGTGTACTCTACAGTCCTGGTTACTCCGCTGCCACCACCCACATTAAGTGGGAAAAAATATATAAATGAACAAAAATAAAAGATTTAAGAAAATATGTAAGTACTGGTTGGAAACTGAATGACAACGCGTTAATATATTTCTAATTATAATATATTTAACTCTTTACTGTCTCACTTGGTAATTATTATACATTCACAAGTTATCTTAATATTAAGTCTTCCTTCCCTCCTAGCGATACGCACGCGAAATGCTCAAGTCGTTATCCTAATATAGTTTACTATCTTTGGTAACTTCGGTTGCACTGTCACCACATTAACGATACGCACATGTAATGCTCAAGTCGTCATCCTAATATAGTTTACTATCTCTTGTAACTTCAGTCGCACTGTTACCCCTTAACGATACGCACATGTAATGCTCAAGTCGTCATCCTAACATAATGTATACGTAGTCTATCCCATTTCGAACTGTTTCCCTCTCACTTATTTTTCTATTTCCTTCTTTCTCCTTGTCCTCACACGGCTGGCTGTGACATGTTGTGGTTGCTCCCTCTGCTAATTTGTGAGCGCTTGGCCCCCTGGTCCGCCAACAGCATCCTACTTGGGACCCTTACAAGGGCGAGAATATCACCTCCCCACAGGCGACTTAACTCAATGAACGTCGAGCTGCTTCTAAAATTATCCTAACCTAGAATCCCCGTTCTCACCTCGTTTCGCTACGTGTCTAATTATTACTGTCTTAAAATATAAGCCTAACCAGTGATTCAGGAATGAGGCGTGGAGGAAAATTCCTCGTTAGCTTATTGATACTTATGTGTTATTTCATCTCTTCCCCTATTAATGTAATTCCTCGCGTTACACCATTAAAATATAACTTGTTTGGTTAATATGGAGGAGAGTTTCACGTACGCTACAGACCTTACTACTCACGATTTCAAGTTTTTCTTTGGTCAGTATACTGTACACCACTACTCTACCTGCGCTCAATAAAAAAAAATTATGTATATATTGAAATTATCCTTTTGTTGTCTATAGGGCAGCCAGACACACCCTCCTCCATCAAACTCTTTATCGACACTGGCTGTACGAGGCAGTGACCTACGCGCAGACCTTCCATGAGCTCCGCTGAACTTACCCTAGAGTCAAGTAAAATTTTTACCCTAAATTCTTACGTTTTACCCTAAATAATCGGCTCGAAAGTATATTCGATTTTAATAATATAAAATATTATATATATTTTATATATAATATATTATATAATTTTTATATATATATATAATATATATAAATATATATATATATATATATATATATATAAAGAAAAAGGAAGTAGGTGAAATCCAATTTTTTTTTGATAACAAAACAAAATAGTTAAGTTAAGCCAGTTTAGTTTGTCTAGTTTTAATATAATTTCCATTAAATAATATTTCGGGTTTTAAATAAGAACACACTTTAAAAAATAAGTATTGAGAATAACTGACTAAGAATTATATTGACCCACAAATCTTTCAAACACTTAAAAGTAACAGGTACATATACATATTTGTATATTCCCAGGTACATATACATATTTATATTTATACATATTACATATTTACAACCTCTGAACACGCTGCATCACTTTTGACATTATTGATTGTTTTTAGCATATTGTCCTCAATTTTTCAGGTTATGTGAAGATATTTTAAAGCGTTTCATGTGATATATTGCATGCATTAAGCCACTTAGGGTTTCATTTTTAAGAGAGGATCTTTGACAAGTTTAGTTAGATTTAGTTTGCTGAAAAAACGCCAAACCGCTGCTTTTGAAAAGGGTAGTGAGAAGGGGTGGATATGACTATAGGGTTAAATTGGGATAACATGGCAGTCCTGCATCATTTTTTCTATTCAGCCAATATCCCAATACTTTGTGAAGTGGAGTTGATTAAAGTTCTTCATCCAGACAGTGCAGTCTCCATTCTTCATCCACAAGATTTTTATTGGCATACTTTGGTAATTGTGGCAGTTCATCAAATATATATGCAAAGGGAGGGGAGGATACAGAGTTGATGCAGACGAGGGTTTACACAGGCAACTACTTCATGAATTTTGTCATTGAGTGAATATCTTTTCTAAATCTGGATACAGCTTCAATCAAGAAGACTGACATGACTTATAAAACTGTAAAAGTTCTGCGCTAGTTCTTTTCCCCAAATTGTTTTAGATCCCTTACTGTTGCTGATGCACTCACTCCTAGATATACATTCTCAACAGGAATTAAGACACTTAAAAAAATATGTTGACCAGGACAAGTAATGAAATGTCAGCATTCTTAAAAAAAGCTCACATCCATGAAGTCAGTACACAAGCTTCGAATGAGTTTGCATGTCTCAGTTTTCAGTGTAAAAAAAAATTGGAGCCTCAGACTGGAAGAACGAAATCATAACTATTGAACTTACCCAGTTGTAATCCGAAATTCGAGTAGGCTTGGGTAAGCTTGTTTTAAGGCAGTAACAATCATATCAATTACATGTGTTGGGTCACTAAATGTTAATTCTGTGAAATAAAGCTCCAATGCATCCCACTTTCTACCCAGCAATCTTTTCACACATGCCTGTACAGACAACCACCTGGTTTGGGCCCGGAGCCAGGATTTTATGAGGTTCAATATCAAACAAATTTTGAAACTCTTTGAAAGCATGTTGCCTCTTGGAGCTAAGACTAAATTAAGTGTGCCAAAAAAAAAATGTTACGGCATAAATCTTCAACATATTTTGGGAGTTTGAGGCAAGCATTTGATGCACATAGATGAATCATGTGGCATGAACATTGACAATTATGACTTGAGGCAAATATTCTTTTAACAATGTAGCTACTTTAATGGTTGGCTCCCATCATCAATTTGGGATGTCAAAACAAAACCAACAATATTATTAACAGGAATGTTTTTTGATGTGAAACATTCCTTCAGGCATTGAACAGTCCCACAGCTGAGCTATCATTAACCTCTATCAACCTACGAAAGAGTTTTCAAGTTTACTTTCTCAAAAAAATTGTGCTAAACGCACAATTGTTAGTTTTACTCCGTTTTGTTGTCTCATCTTAATTACAGAAAAAACCTTTCACGTAAGATTCCAAAGAGTTCATTTCCGATCGAAAATGCTTTTTCCAAGCCTTGTCTTATTATGTTTGAGGCTCTTTGCTTCCCTAGTTTTACTTTTTTTAAAGACATCGCCCTCAGGGAAAAATGGCTTTTAGGAGGTCTAGTAATTAAGGGTTCACATAAGAAAATAGGGAAGTGATGTTCTGATAGAAAAGCACACACCCGAAGTTCAATTTTTCCCTGCAGACTTTTCGATTGGGTCATTGCAATAAAAAAAACTGGCAACTGACTTTGTCTTTGAAATTTCACCAATTTTCGTCATCTGGTGAAAATTTCGTCATCGGGGCAACACTAAAACCCCCCCAGAGCAGAGACAGAAAACGGGGATCTATGAAGGGTGACACCCGTAGATTCCGCTAGCCTTACATAATGAAGTTCGTGTGGGATAAAAAATGAAAATTAAACACTGATTTTACGTCAATGAATCCTTTGAATTAGAATTTTTTTTTTAAATGACAAACACCTGATTACCCTAGAATTACCCTAGATTATGCATTACCCTAACCGCTACCCTAGCAGGGGTTTGAATACCCTAGTTTAGGGTATTTTACCCTAAAATGGAAGCACTGCCTACGCGAGGGACTCAGACGATGCAGGCCAAGGAACCACACACGGAAAACTTTGTGTTACTCAGAGATTTCACACCTTTTTTTCACACCTTTCACCAAGCCAATCAGAGGCCGTATGGTTAGGCCAATGACAAGCCACTATTTTTTTTCTTCAGCCACTCAGGAACACTAATATAATAGCCAATCAAAGGCCATTATAATTTCCCCCGCAGCCAATCATGGGCTCTTAATTAAAACAAGGCTTTTAAAATTTGTATCACCCTTCGCGGGCCTTCGCCCTTCAGTTAGTCTGTTGAAATTATTGAGTGTAGAGGTTGTAACGCAAGTGAAGTCACTATCATTCAATTATACCTTAACAAAGACCAAGAGGCTCTCAAAGTGTTTGAAGAACACGGTGTCATACCAATTAAGAGAAAGTGTGATCACTGCAGGCGTGAGCTGTCTTTGACCAAAAATGGACGTGGTTTTCACTGTAGTAAGCGAGTACGCCACCATCCGAAGTCAAAACGTGAAATAAGATGCGATTTCTATGCCTCACGTCTGAAAGGAACGTGGCTGGAAAAAGTGAAAGTGTCCTCAAGTGTGAACTTACTTTTTATAAATGCTTTCTTGAGGAAGTTTTACCCTCAGCATTACTTCCAAAAAAACTTTGGCCTGGCGGAAATACATTAAGAGCTGGGTTCTCAGAGCTGCCAACAAAAAAGACCACTATAGGCAGTATTTCGCCCGATATTTGTTCTGCCACAGTCACACAGACCATACAACCATTCTCCATCACTTCCTATGGGAAATCGCGCGCTGCTATCCACCACCTCACTAGGTAAGGGTGTTAAGGTTAGGTTAGGTATACTTTGTGGTTAAGGTTAGGTTAGGTATACTTTGTGGTTGTTAGGTTAGGTTAGGTTGGGTTGGGTATACTTTGTGGTTAGGTTATGTATACTTTGTGGTTAGGTTAGGTTAGGTTTCATTAAAACCTATAATGTTAGGTTAGGTTTCATTAAAACCTATAAGTCTAGGTTAGGTTTCATTAAAGCTTATAAGACCCTGACAAATTTTTCCCGCCCAAATTTCTGTGTTTTTTCTGATGGGAATTATTTTTTTTTTTTTTTTTTTTTTTCCTTTCGATAATTAAGTTTTTGCGCTATAAAAAACTATCTCCATTAGAAAAAGCACCTGTTTTAGGCCAGGAAAAACTAGTCGGTGTCTCTGAAATAGACCGTGAAACTCTCCTCCATAATTACCGCTTTTTCTAATGGAGATAGTTTTTTTTTGCGCAAAACCATAGTTTTTGACCAAAAAAAAAAAAAATATATATATATATATATTGTTTTTTGCCTAAAATAGGTGCTTTTTCTACACGAGATAGTTTTATATAGCGCACAAAAAAAACATAAATACAAAAGGAAAAAAAAAAAAAAAAAAAAAAAAAAAAATCTCTAAAAAACCCCACAGAATTTCGGATTTTTTTTTTTTTTTTTTTTTCCTTATGGTATTTATGTTTGTGCGCTATATAAAACTATCTAGAGTAGAAAAAGCACCTATTTTAGGCAAAAAACTTTTTTTTTTTTTTTTTTTTTTTTTTTTTTTTTGTCAAAAACTATGGTTTTGCGGAAAAAACAACTATCTCCATTAGAAAAAGCACCTGTTTTAGGCCAGGAAAAACTAGTGTGTCTCTGAAATAGACCGTGAAACTCTCCTCCATAATTACCACTTGTTTTAATATTTTGTCGATCAAAATATGCGTCACGTCCTGTATGCGACACCTGTTGCCGCCAGACAAGTTGTTACGAAATGCCGTTTGAATCGGCCGCGTGGTTGCGTAAGACCTGCGCGCGCCGCCCGAGTGTGGTGTGAGGAGGGAGCGGCGTGGTGGTCACCCCGCGCTCCCTTAAGGCCGGTTCCCATCAGCCCGCTTGTACGGCCGCCCTTAAAAACAACACCCCCTCAACAAGACGTCACCATCATCACCGTTTGAGTGGTATTTGTGGTAACTGGGCACATGGCAACTCCGCTCGAGCGGACACCGCCGAGCGGGAGAGATGACTTGAATTCAACTTTGTACGGCAGCCGTACAGCGGTACGGTGGTGCGGTAGACTTTGTTGTGACGTCATTGTGACGTCTTTGTTGTTGTACGACGGCCGTACAAGCGGGAAGGTGGGAACCGGGCTTTAGTCTGCCACCTACCCCTCAGCTGTACAGACGTGCGTGTCTCGCTGTGGACCCACGCTGTATTCTCCATACGTCGTTTCTTCGTTTTCGGGTTGTATTGAGGTTGGACCTAGGTTTCCAGTGATTTCTCGACCTGTTTGGGTGTTACGCCTACGAGTAGTATTTTAGGGCGGAAGAGCCGTTTGGTAGTACGAGGCGAGATCACTGAATTTCCCTTGGTCTCGGGGAGGACAAAAAGGGTGGCGACCCCCTTTGTCTCGGTGTGTCAGTCTGTTTGCACGTCCACATACATACTCCGGCTTCGAGGGGGGGTGAGCCAGACACCCTGGGGTGACGTGTCATAACAAAGTGACTTTGAGAGAAAAGTTTCTGGCAAAAATAGAACGTTTAATGCGTCATGGAAAGGATTAATTTGCTTTCACTGCTGACAGAACTGGTTTAGGGTTTTGCCTAATATGCGCTGGGAATTAGCAACAACAAAAAATCAAACGTTGAAAGACATTTCCAGAATAAACACACTGCCTTTGCTGAAAAATATCCAGTTGGAGATGATGAAGAAGAGCAATTTCGGAATGCTGCGGAAAGCTGATCAGAGCAACTATTTTCAAGTCGTGGATGAACTCTGCGAATTCAAGTACTTATGCTAGTTTGTGGAGGTCAAGAGATAGCCCGGCACGGCAAGCGTTCACAGAGGGAAAGACTATATAAAAAAATCGTTCATAAAGATATCAAAACATCTATTCTTAGACTTCAAAAACAAGAGTGAAATTATTCAGAAAATTAAAGATATGCCTCTCTCTGCAAAAGACTGTTAAGGGCAGGACCATTAAAATGCAGCAAATATCACCAATCAACAATCACGGACATTTAAATTTACTCCAGAGTACTCAATCGGGTTACAGGACGTAAATGCACCATCTCCTGAATGCACCAGACCCAATGCCACCCGCCTAGTCTGAAGCACCAACTTTGTAGTCTGAATGCAACCAACTGCCTAGTCCCGAATGCACCAGACCGAATGCACCACCTGCCTAGTCCCGAATGCACCAACTGCCTAGTCTGAATGCACCAGACCGAATGCACCACCTGCCTAGTCTGAATGCACCAACTTTGTAGTCTGAATGCACCAACTGCCTAGTCTGAATGCACCGACTTTGTAGTCCGAATGTAGTAATAAATGGAAGTCTCGGATCATACAGCAAGTCTTTATTATTCTTTATCACGATTTAAAAATGCTGCACTGCCGTTAGACAATTAAAATACAATAGAAAAATTAAAAAGTACGATCGTCATACATTATCAGTTAAAATATCATACATTAAAATATCATACATTATCAGTAATAAATGGAAGTCTTGCATCATACAGCAAGTCTTTGCACAGACGTTGTAGTCTGAATGGATCAGTAGAATACTTAACCTTCTCCATGGTCTGCTAATTCGCTGCATTTCCTCAGGTACTCGGATGTAATAATGTCGTGGTTTTCATAATCTGTCCCCCCGCTGTGGGGAGTCACCTTGTCGTGGTGGCGGGGCTTGAAGCGTGGTCGACGGTGCCACCTACTCTGGCGGCCTGCCTGCCATTGTTGGGTTCGGTGGCCGTCGGCCTCGTGGACCAAGCGCTCCCCCTTCGTCACTGGGAGGTGGAGTAGACCTGTTCAGAAAAAAAAAAAATCCTATTTTTATACCCTCCTGCACGGTTTCCAATGCTTTTTGACCTGGAAAAGTCGAAAATTACAACCATTATAAGCCAAAATGTCAGGAACCTTTGCCTCATGAAGCATGAAGTTTTATTCTATACACGTTTTCTGAAACGCCAGTTTCGGAGCATTTTGATATTTGTTTTCGCCTATTTTTTCACCAATAAATGGGCATAAGCAGGTTAAAGCAAGTAATTAGATGCTGACTGAAACATCAAAATGCATAGAAACATTTATGGAAATATTACATGTGATATTTACAGACAAATTTTCAAAAAAAATTTTAAATAAATATAATTTATTTCACTCTAAGTCACAAATTCACAATGGTTTTAGCATGACATCTAAGGGCTGTTATGTTTGTTGCAGATCTGTTGAAACCTCTAACAAATCCAGAGATACTTCACAAGATAACTTCACTAAAGGCAGTAAGCAAGGGGCTCCGAGACGCAAAGTTGAATCTCAGAACCTCCACCTGCAGCCAGAGACAAGCGTCACGCCGACCTGCACTAGATCTGCTAAAAAACTTCCTGATCGGGTACCCCCATAATCGGTCCCTCAGAATGGGTTCCCAGGNGGGGGAAGACAATGGAGGGGTTGATGAGAACAATGGGGGGGTGATGAGAACAATGGAGGGGTTGATGAGAACAATGGAGGGGTTGATGAGACAATGGAGGGGTGATGGGAACAATGGAGGGGTTGATGGACAAGGGAGGGTTGATGAGAACAATAGGAGGGGTTGATGAGAACAATGGATGGGTTTGGATGAGAACAATGGAGGGTTGATGAGAAAAAGGGGAGGGGTTGATGAGAAACAATGGGGGTTGTGAGAACAATGGAGGGGTTGATGAGAACAATGGGGGGGTTGATGAGAACAATGGAGGGGTTGAGGAACAATGGGGGGTTGATGAAACAATGGAGGGGGTTGTGAAAACATGGGGGTTGGATGAGAAATGGAGGGGGTGGATGAGAACATGGAGGGGTGGATGAGAACAATGGGGGGTTGATGAGAAAACAATGGAGGGGTTGATGAGAACAAGGAGGGGTTGATGAGAACAATGGAGGGGTTGTGAGGAACAATGGAGGGGTTGATGAGAACAATGGAGGGGTGGATGAGAACAATGGGGGGGTGGTGATGAGAACAATGGAGGGGTTGATGAGAACAATGGAGGGGTTGATGAGAACAATGGAGGGGTTGATGAGAACAATGGAGGGGTGGATGAGAACAATGGAGGGGTGGATGAGAACAATGGAGGGGTTGATGAGAACAATGGAGGGGTGGATGAGAACAAGGGAGGGGTGGATGAGAAACAATGGGGGGGTTGATGAGAACAATGGATGGGTTGATGGGAACAATGGATGGGGTTGATGGGAACAAATGGGGGGGTTGATGAGAACAATGGAGGGGTTGATGAGAACAAGGAGGGGTTGATGAGAAAAATGGAGGGGTTGATGAGAACAATGGAGGGGTTGGATGAAAACAATGGAGGGGTTGATGAAAAACAAGGGAGGGGTTGATGAAACAATGGAGGGGTTGATGAAACAATGGAGGGGTTGATGAGAAAAAAATGGAGGGTTGATGAGACAATGGAGGGTTGATGAGAACAATGGAGGGGTTGATGAAAACAAGGGAGGGTTGATGAGAACAATGGAGGGGTTGATGAAAACAATGGAGGGGTTGATGAGAACAATGGAGGGGTTGATGAGAACAATGGAGGGGGTTGATGAGAACAATGGAGGGGTTGATGAGAAAATGGAGGGGTGAGGGAAACAATGGGGGGTTGATGAGAAAAATGGAGGGTTGATGAGAACAATGGAGGGGTTGATGAGAACAATGGAGGGGTTGATGAGAACAATGGAGGGGTGGATGAGAACAATGGAGGGGTGGATGAGAACAATGGAGGGGTTGATGAGAACAATGGAGGGGTTGATGAGAACAATGGAGGGGTTGATGAGAACAATGGAGGGGTTGATGAGAACAATGGAGGGGTTGATGAGAACAATGGATGGAAAAATGAGAAAATGAGAATAAATCTAAAAAATTGATGGGTGGAATATTGCTGGATTGAAATTGACAGATGTATGAGAGACAATGAAAGAAAGCTCTCTCTCTCTCACCTGTGACCGCACCCTCATCATGGCAGCGAAGGTGGTGGTCCTTGTCCTTAAGTGTGTGTACGAGCGTAGATAATCAGAGGTGTGTGTCTGACGAGGCTTGAAAGGGTAGTCCTCCTTGCCTGCCCCTGACAATACCTGGGGGGGGGGGGGGGTAGTAGTAGTAGTAGTAGTAGTAGAGTAAAGGGCCCGGTTCCCACGAGTCCGCTTGTATGGCCGCTGTTGACGTTCACCGCCCAACAGTGACGTCACCATCATCACCGCTTGAGGGGTTGTAGTGGTCACCAGGCAACAGTTTGCACCTCTGCTCAGTGGACACTGCCGAGGGGTGTCCACTGGAGGGATGGATGGCTTGGGAGGGACGGATATGGGTTTGGCCACTGGATGACTTGATTTTAATTTTGTACGGCAGTTGTACAGCGGAACGGCGGTGCGGGCGACTGTATTGTGACGGCAATGTTGGGCGGTGTACGGCAATGTTGGCCTTAGAAGTGGACTGGTGGGAACCGGGCTTAAGATAAATAACGGAGACAACATGGCAATTAAAAACATAGGTAATTAACATAGCAATTAAAAACATTGGTAATTAACATAGCAATTAAAAACATAGGTAATTAACATAGCAATTAAAAACATAGGTAATTAACATAGCAATTAAAAACATAGGTAATTAACATAGCATTTAAAAACACAGGTAATTAACATGGCAAAAAAACAAAAAACAAAAAATAACGAAAAATTATAATTATCGATAGATCAAGAAAATGAGTATACAAAATTTAATTATATTTTTATATAATTATATCTTGAACTTATTTGTTTATTATATAGTATAACTTATATCTTTATTTCCTTCTTCTCATTATCTTATTTTCCTTCCTTCCCACCTATTTTCCCTCCACCCATACCTCCACCTATTTTCCCTCCACCCATACCTCCACCTATTTTCCCTCCACCCATCCCTCCACCATTTTCCCCTCCACCCATACCTCCACCTATTTTCCCTCCACCCATACCTCCACCTATTTTCCCTCCACCCATACCTCCACCTATTTTCCCTCCACCCATACCTCCACCTATTTTCCCTCCACCCATACCTCCACCTATTTTCCCTCCACCCATACCTCCACCTATTTTTCCCTCCACCCATACCTCCCCCTATTTTCCCTCCACCCATACCTCCACCTATTTTCTCCCCACCCCAACCTCCACCTATTTTCCCTCCACCCATACCTCCACCTTTTTTCCCCTCCACCATACCTCCACCTATTTTCCCTCCACCCATACCTCCACCTATTTTCCCTCCACCCATACCTCCACCTATTTTCCCTCCACCCCCCTCCACTATTTTCCCTCCCCCCATACCTCCACCTATTTTCCCTCCACCCATACTCTACCTATTTTCCCTCCCCCCAACCTCCACCTATTTTCCCTCCACCATACCTCCACCTATTTCCCTCCACCCATACCTCCACCTATTTTCCCTCCACCCATACCTCCACCTTTTTTCCCCTCCAACCCATACCTCCACCTATTTTCCCTCCACCCATACCTCCACCTATTTCCCTCCACCCATACCTCCACCTATTTTCCCTCCACCCATCCCTCCACCTATTTTCCCTCCACCCATACCTCCACCTATTTTTCTCCACCCATACCTCCACCTATTTTCCCTCCACCCATAACCTCCACCTATTTTCCCCCCACCCATACTCCACCTATTTTTTCTCCACCCATACCTCCACCTATTTTCCCTCCACCCATACCTCCACCTATTTTCCCTCCACCCATACCTCCACCTATTTCCCTCCACCCAAAACCTCCACCATTTTTCCCTCCACCCATACCTCCACCTATTTTCCTCCACCCATACCTCCCTATTTTCCCTCCACCTATTTTCTCTCCACCCATACCTCCACCTATTTTCCCTCCACCATACCTCCACCTATTTTCTCTCCACCCATACCCCCACCTATTTTCCCTCCACCTTTTTTCTCTCCCCCATACCTCCACCTATTTTTCCCTCCACCCATACCTCCACCTTTTTTCCTCCACCTATTTTCTCTCCACCTATTTTCTCTCCACCCATTTTCCCTCCTTCCTTCCATCCATCGCCTCCACCCATAGTACCATACCTCCACCTCCTCCGCCAGCATCTCCACTCCTGTGCTGGGTGTGTGGAGGGCTGCAGCACCCCCGGGCCCTCACAGCGGCGTGGTACCCTAGTCCAGGGGGTCGCAGGGCGAGGGACCACCACCTGGGGCACAGGGACCATCAGGGGGCCGTACATTACCGTTTTAAACCCCCTTTCCAATGTAGTCATTTAAGGCATTTTTAAGGCAATGTAGAGTTAATGGAGGTAACTAATGCAGCTATTAACACCTTAAAGAACGTAATTGCCATTGTAATTTGTGTACCATTAGATGATTTTTAGTGACTATAAACCAAAGTTTTATAGCTATGACCTGTTTAGTATCCTTGTCCACTAATCATGTGGTATATTCAGTGACTTTTCGTTATTTTATGGCTCGACAACAGACAATTTTTTTTAGCAAAGGAAAGTTTGGGGTGAGAGTTAAATACGATTAATTTTGGGTAAAAACGGGACTTTGGAACTGACTATATTGTGTTATTTAAAATGGAATTAAACATTTGGGAACTCTTTAAAGGGCCCCATCCCCGGGGTGATTTGGGCTTGAGGCCATCTGACAGATCTGGTTGTGACCCCCTGGCCCGAGCAATCTTCACTTTCAGAGGGATTTTTCACTACCAATCACAATATCTTCATACTAACAGCGCGTGACCACTGGACAGCAATCTTCACTACAGAGGGTGACAAAAAATAAAACATCCCTTTGTAGTGAAGATTGCTGTCCAGTGGTCACGCCGCTGTTAAATAGTGAAGATATTGTGATTGGTAGTGATGATACGAGGAATGCACCAATCAGCTGCCCCGTAGCATAAAGGGCAGGCAGGGGGCGCGGCTTCCTGACTGCATTTTGACCACAATAAAAAAAAAATATAATTCCTCATTGCAAGAGCCATCACGGGAATGCCCTCCCCCGTTTCCATCACCCACTGAATGATCCTGAGGTGCGGTTTGGATGTGAGTGGGCGGGTAGGATATCCATGGGATCAGGTCTCAGGACTAATGGCACCGTGACTGGGCTTGACCCTCGTCTGCCCACTCTGCTTATTGCAAGGTTATGTGTGTTGTTTTATATCATTACTACATCTGATAGTGTCTCCATATGATACACACACACACAAAAACACACACACCCCACACACACAACACCACAACACCACACACCACACACACACACACACACACACACACAAGAGGTCATGAGAAGAAATTGAAAAGGACAACATGCAAGAGGGATATAAAAAAATCCAGTTTCCCGTATAGAAGCTAGAAGCCTGGAACAACCTTGATGCAAAAGTGATTAATGCAAGAAGTATTCAGGACTTCAAAGGCAAGCTGGATAATAGTAGCTTTGGAGACGGGACAGTACGAGCACAGCGCTTTTCCTGCATGTTACAACTAGCTAAATACAACTAGGTGAATACACACACACACACACACACACAGACAGCTTTCCCCATAGAAGTACAGACTCCTAGAAAAGTATTAAAGTGTGTATGTTATTTTAAATCATTCTTAAATCTATTTTTCTAACATGATACACACCCACACCCACACCCACACACCCACCCACCCACACACACACAGAGCAATTGATCCATGGAATATGACACCTAAAAACATTGTACATATATATATGTCTATAGTGGGTCTATATATGTGTGTATATATGTGTCTGTAGTATGCATAGCAGTTTCAAAAGACAGACACACACGACAAAATATTATCAAAAGACGCAACCTGACTTAACCCCTTCACGCCCAGATCTTTCCTTGGCTATAAAAAATCATATGTTGTCGAGCCATAAAATAACGAAGTCACTGAATATACCAAATTAGTTAGTGGACAAGGATACTAAACAGGTCATAGCTATAAAATATTGCTTATAGTCACTACAAATCGTCTAATGGCACCTAAATTATAAGGGAAATTACGTTCTGGGCCTCAAGGGGTTAAGTTCTTGTCTTCAATTATGTAAAAACAACAACAACAACAACTAGGTAACACTATACAGGTGATAAAAGAATCATAGGCTTAAGTAATTATTCTCCGTAAAAAGAAAATCCAATAAGGTAGGATAAAAAAAAGGATCGTAGGCCTTCATCGTAAAAAAAAGTAGTGTAGGCCTATAATCATAAAAAAAAGTATCATAGGCCTATAACCATAAAAAAAAGTATCATAGGCCTATAATCATAAAAAAAAGTATCATAGGCCTATAATAATAAAAAAAAGTATCATAGGCCTATAATCATAAAAAAAAGTATCATAGGCCTTCAATCATAAAAAAAGTATCATAGGCCTAATAAGTCATAAACAAAAAAAGTATCATAGGCCTTCAATCATAAAAAAAGTATCATAGGCCTTCAATCATAAAAAAAAGTATCATAGGCCTTCAATCATAAAAAAAAGTATCATAGGCCTTCAATCATAAAAAAAGTATCATAGGCCTTCAATCATAAAAAAAGTATCATAGGCCTTCAATCATAAAAAAAAGTATCATAGGCCTTCAATCATAAAAAAAAGGATCGTAAGTTAAGTAATTATTCTCACCTGTAGCTTCTTGACGCAGGAGCCGTCGTCTAGGTCCACAAAGGTGCGCTCTTTCTGCCGCCGCACCGCCTTGACCCAGCCCTGGGGTCACGGGGGGGTCATTAGAACCAGGGGTGTGTGGGTGTGTATACTCTATTGTTTTTATTATGGTCAAAATGCAGTAGAGCCACGCCCCCTGCCTGCCCTTCTATGCTACGGGGCAGCTGATTGGTGCATTCCTCGTATCATCACCACCAATCACAATATCTTCACTACTTAACAGCGGCGTGACCACTGGACAGCAATCTTCACTACAGAGGGTGACAAAATAAAACATCCCTTTGTAGTAAAGATTGCTGTCCAGTGGTCACGCCGCTGTTAAGTAGTGAAGATATTGTGATTGGTAGTGATGATACGAGGAGTGCACCAATCAGCTGCCCTGTAGCATAAAAGGGCAGGCAGGGGGCGTGGCTTCCTGACTGCATTTTGACCTTAATAAAAAATAACTATAGTAAGGTAGGTTATGGGGAAGTTAGATTGTGGTCAGTTAGGTTATGGGGAACAACCAAGTGTGTGTGTGTGTGTGTGTGTGTGTGTGTGTGTGTGTGTGTGATAGATTTAGCATTAGTTAACAGAATTATAGATTTAGTTTAGTTAATCATAGAAGAAAAAACCTCAAATAATAAAATTTTAGTTAATTAAATAAAAACAAATCTCTTTCATCATAAAGCTTTAGGCCGGCACCAAGAGTCACGATGAAGGTCCAGCGACGAAGGACGAAGGACTGAGGAAGGCTACCATATAAGGGATATTTTTCGGAATGAAGAGCAGCGACGACGACCTTCCACCGTCGTCGCTGCTCTTCGCTCCAAAAAATATCCCGTCTATGGTAGCCTTCCTCAGTAGTTCGTCCTACGTCGCACGACCTCCATCGTGACTCGTGGTACGGGCCTTAGTTAAATACAGTAAACCCTCTCATATTGGGACTAATTGGGCCAAGGAGTGGTCCGAGTAATGCAAGGATCCGAATAATGGGGGGATATGGGAAGAAAAAAAAAAAAAAAAAAAAAAAAAAAAAAAAAAAAAAAATCTAGGTGTTTAATGTATAATAGCTAGGAAATTTCGACCCCCCCCCCAAAAAAAATCCTAATAGTGAGGGTCCGAATATGAGAGGTTTTACCTAAAAAAAATATAAGAAAAAAAATAAACCATAATTTAGGTTTGTTTGATTATAAAAAAACAATTCAAAAAAATCATCAGCAGTCTCGTATGAGGTTAGGGCAGAACAGTGTAACATCCTTTACTGTTGACCCGTGGTGACGTCCCGATGTAAGGGTTTGTCTCTGAGCAGCGCGGCGATCCTGGTGTAGTGTCTGTAGTGGTGTAGCGCCCCCCCCGCACCCCCCAACACCACCCCGCCCATGGCTACACCACAACACCACCTCTAGGCCTCTTGTAGCTCCCTTATGGTCTGGTTCTTATGTTGTGCTTCTTATCTTATGTTTGTTCTGCTATGTTCATATCTTTTTCCAATGTTCTTATCTTCTTCTTATGTTCTTCTGTTCCTCTGGTTGGTGCCTCGAGCCTCTAGAACCAAAGGGCAAGGGTTAGGGAGATAGGGGCAATAGATAATATGGGCAATATTATCTAGATAGGAAACATTTAGGAAACTTTGTTTCCAACCTTTGAAACAGTTGGGAAACATTGTTTCCAAACAAAGTTTCCATCAATACTACGGCAGTGAGAAGCGGGGCAAGGTTTGCGGGGCGGGGATCCCACACACACGTCAACAAAAATTTATTTCCGACAAAAACGAGTGCCAGATTCATTCCGTACACATCAAAACTATTCAGGAAAACTTAAGTTCGAAATCGTTGAAAGCCCACTACCGAAATTTTACCGAAAATGTATTCACTCGAATGGTCCTCCGCTCGAATCGTCCAGACAGAGTAGTGACAGGTGTGTAGCGAGGCCGTGCAGGTGTGTAGCGAGGCCGTGCAGGTGTGTAGTGACAGGTGTGGTGTGTGTGGTAAAGCGAGAGAGGCTAAGAGTGAGGTGTTAGCCCCCCAGTGTGTGTCTGACCTAAAGAGCGAACGCGCAGTTCTCGTCCACTATAACGGCTTCATCCCCGTACCGCCGCGGCCACAGGTACGGCGCGGGCCACAGTGGTCCATAGAAGTTAATCTCGTGCACGCAGGACTCTAACCTAGGATCAGGCATCAAGGTATACCTGGTGTAGTCTCTGTAGTTATTCAGCGGAGACACTTAGCGAAACCCTCAAATATTCCATTTACCGCATCAAACTCAAATGTCATTTATTTTAGGTTGAATATTACGCTGAAAGGCTAATATGGCGGCAATGTTGTTGTTGTTGAAGGGCTGTGCAGTGTGATGTCGAAGTGGACGATATTGGCCCTGGTGTACAGCCGTGAAGTAATCAGTCTCGAGAGTTGATTAGTCTTGCTCAGGAAGGCACAGGTGAGGCGGGTGACGGCGGGGCGTCGTGATGGGTGGACGGCAGCGGCGGCCAGCAGGGTGGTCAGGTCAAAGGTGGTGAGGTGACCACGGAGAAGTTGTCGGTGGGAGTGGAAGCGAGGACACTGCAGCAGGAAGTGGTCAATGGACTCCGGGACGTTCCTGCAGCAGGGGCAGTGCGGGTCGGGCGTGAGGTGCAGGCGGTGCAGTGTGCCGTGAGTTCAGTTCAGTACAGTTTTGGTCGGGAGTCAGGCCTTTTTTCACGGCACTCCCTGACGTGTTTTCTTCTTGCTGTCTGGGTCTTTAATTTGTTTTCTTCTCTTATTCTATCTTATTAGTTTCTTTCTTTTTCTTTCTTCTTATTTTCTCTGGTCATCCAAAAACTGTTGATTGATTGAGTGTTGTGTGACCAATCCTCAGGCGGGTGAGGGCGACATCCAAGACGCGGGACGTTGGTCTTATCCATGGGTGCGGGGAGGAGTCTGTGCGGTAGTGACCCATGGAGGTGGCACGGAGGGCAGCGCCGAGCGCCCTATCCCAGGCGGAGCGGCAGACATTAGAAATCAGACGCTTTGCGGTGGAGAGCGGCAGCGGGAGGGGGTGATGCTTACCTCCGAAAGCCATCTTAGCAGCAGCAGCAGCAACCTCATTGCCACGGAGTGGGAAGTGGGAAGGCACCCACTGCAAGGTGATCTTCCAGCCCACTGAGGTGAGGGAGAGGAGTAGCCGTTGCAGGGAGTGAACCATGGCTGTGGAGGAAGCCGGGCGACGGGAGAGGAAGAGATGGAGGGAGGAGAGAGAGTCTGTGTAGATCACAACTCTGGCCGGGGCGTAGGTGTTCAGGTAAGACACAGCCTGGCGAATGGCGAAGAGTTCTGCCGTCAGAACGTCTGTTTCAGGGGGAAGCCGCCACGTCCTGCAGATGTTGGAGCGAGGGTCATAGACGGCAGCGCCTGTAGACGGAATGGTGGGGGAGTGAGAGCCGTCAGTGAAGATCTTCAGGTGGTTGTGGTAGAGTGACATGTCGAGTTGACGGAATAAAGGAGCTGCCAGGACGCTAGCTAAGTGTTTGGGAGGAAGATCTGGGATAGTCAGGGTAACCAACGGGGAAATGTCCAGCCAGGATGGGACCGGGGAGTGTGGGCTGATGGGCTGAGTAGGAGGTGGTGGCAGGTTCAGCACAGAGTGGGCCAGCAGTGCACGGACAAGTAGAGGCTGACGGGCTCCAGGAAGCCAGACTGGAGTGTGAGGATCCACACCGGAGTTGGCATAGAGAGTGGCGAGGGGGTGGGATGGTGGCAGGGACATGATGTGGTGGTACTGGCTACACAGGATCTCCCTCCTGTGTACCTGCAACGGGGGATACCGCTCTCTGCGTGTAGGGCGATGACAGGTGAGGACCTCATTGCCCCCATGGAGATCCTCAGGGCCACATTTTGTAGGACGTCCAGTTTCCTGAGGGTGGAAAGGGCTGCTGAGCCATAAATGCAGCTGCCATAAGACACCTTAGATCTGATGACCGCCTGGTAGTAGTGCAAAAGGAGATCACGACTGGCCCCCCAGCGGACACCAGCCACCCGCTTCGTGATGTTGAGGCGCCTGTTGCAGGTGGTACGGAGGTACTCGATATGACGATCCAGGTCAGACGGGGACCATCCAGCCGCATACCGAGGAAGGTGTGGGACCTGGTGTAAGGCACCGGGGAGCCACTAAGGGTGACAGTGGGTGGAGAGCGGACAGGCTTGAGGGTGAAGCACATAAGGGAGCTTTTGGGAGCATTAATTGAGAGACCCCATGTCCTCACCCAGTCAGTTAATGTATCAGCTGCCTCCTGCAAGCATAGCTGTGCCTGGGCCTGAGTGTTGGCTCTGCTGATGATGGTAATGTCGTCTGCATAGATAAGAAGGTGAGAGTGGGGAGGAATGTGGAGGTCTGAGAGGAGGACATTGAACAGCAAAGGGCTGAGGATGGAACCCTGCGGCACTCCTCTCTGCATTGGACGGGAAGGAGAGGTGGAGGCACCAACCGCAACCTGAAAAGATCGGCCTGACAAGAATGACCGGAGCCAGGCAAGGGTGGGTCCCGTGATTCCCATGGAAGCCAACTTACGGAGGATGCCTTCGTGGGACGCAGTCAAATGCTCCCTCTAGATCTACAAAGAGGGAGGTCATGACCTCCCTACCCCGGTAAGTGTCACAGGTGTGATACTCCAGCTGCGCCGGACATCTAGGGTGCTCCTGCGGGGCCTGAAGCCACACTGCACCTCTCTCAGGAGATGGCCATCCTCCAGCCACCAGGATAGGCGAGTGGCCACCAGTCGCTCCAGGAGCTTACCTA
>JACEEZ010010284.1:0-12500 GCA_016584305.1 Chionoecetes opilio | reverse complement strand
TCTCTCTCTCTCTCTCTCTCTTTTCTCTCTCTCTCTCTCTTTCTCTCTCTCTCTCTCTCTCTCTCTCTCCCCTCTCTCTCTTCTCTCTCTCCTCTCTCTCTCTCTCTAAAACTATTAAGAGTTTTTTGTTATTGCCACACCTTTTCACTTTTAAAGCAGTTTTTTTAATGCAGTTATATACTTTTTAATTTGCGTATTACTTTCTTTACATGGAGGGATACTATAATGTAAATGTTGAGGTATTTATGTATGTATGTATGTAGATGTTAATAAAATAGTTAGTAAAATAGTAACATATATATTTACTTTTTCCCGTTTCAGCTCCCAACTGTTTTCTCACACAGCAACATTTACCCATCAAAAGTTATTGTATTTGGATGGATCTACAATTTTTTCCCCGCCATTTCCAATTATCTACCCGAAAAAAACCTTGGGTTTTTCTGGGCTGCTCAAAAATATTCCGAAATTGACGACAAATCGGGTTTTTGTTATTTTGCCGCATAACTAGAGTCTTAGAAGAAAACTTATTGAAATAAACAAAGGTTCATTTTGAGGTTCTACATGATGCAGTAAATGGGTTTGGGCAAAACACCTCATGGTTTGTCGAGAAAATTGATATTTTGTAAAAAATATACGAATATGCTATTTTCTCGGTTATTTACCAATCAATATTTTCTTTACTTTGCGCCAAATGATAGCCCTTGATCTACTTCATTATTTACTTCTCTAAAACATGTTGCACTTATCTGCCATAGTTTTTAGTTATTTAAAAAACGAGATTTAAAAAAAAAATCAAGGCAAACCCCTTGCAAAAATTTGCAATATTTTTTAAAATTAGGTTTGCTTGAAAATTTGTTCCCAGCAGTTCGGGCATGCTGAACACGACTCTGGAGTCAGTTTTCGTTACAATGATTAGCAATACCTATTTCAGCTAATTCACAATGACATGATACTTCCAGATATTCATCCAGATACTTCTACACCTTTTCCCCCCTCAAATTAAAACAACTGAGCTTTAAATTTTAAATAATTGAGTTTCAAATTAGAAATAAAAATACCATTTATTTTTATTTGACATTCAATTGCTTTAATTTGAAGTTCCGTTTTCTGATTAAGAGTGAAAAGGTGTTGTATGAAAAAAGTCCAGAGAAGTAACATATTCTTCCTGCACACTTTTTTAATTACCAGAGTGCTGCCAGCAAAGGGAAGAGAGGGCGAAAATTATTTTTGTAAGATAAACCTTATTTTTGTCATATTTTTACACAGCATACATAGCTGGATACAATGATAAAGCAACACAGGGGTGGAGTAACGCATAGCTATTCCGTGTATGTTAGTACACATACTGTAGTTATACAAAAGAAAACAAAGTTATATGATAAAAGAATGGATATTTTTCCTGATATTTAAAATGAAAAAAAGAGAGAAAAACAAAGTATGGTGCATTATGTAATGGTCATTTCTTTTGTTCCATCAAAAGAATCCTGGAGTCAGTTTTCAGTTACAAACGTTGTGTTATTGCATCAGTGGTTGGTGGTGGAGCGGGGCAACTCGTCCCGTCCAGGGGTGTTATTGCATCAGTGGTTGGTGGTGGATGGGGGGCAACTCGTCCGTCCAAGGTGTGTTATTTCATCAGTGGTGGTGGTGGATGCGGGGCAACTCGTCCCGTCCAGGTGTGTTATTGCATCCCGTGGTTGGTGGTGGATGCGGGGCAACTCGTCCCGTCCAGGTGTGTTATTGCATCAGTGGTTTGGGGGTGGATGCGGGGCAACTCGTCCCGTCCAGGTGTGTTATTGCATCAGTGGGTGGTGGTGGATGCGGGGCAAACTCGTCCCCTCCAGGGTGTGTTATTGCATCAGTGGTTGGTGGTGGATGCGGGGCAACTCGTCCGTCCAGGTGTGTTATTGCATCAGTGGTTGGTGGTGGATGCGGGGCAACTGTCCCCGTCCAGGTGTGTTATTTCATCAGTGGTTGGGGGGTGGATGCGGGGCAACTCGTCCCCTCCAGGGGTGTTATTGCATCAGTGGTTGGTGGTGGATGCGGGCAACTCTCCCGTCCAGGGTGTGTTATTGCATCAGTGGGTGGTGGTGGATGCGGGGCAACTCCCTCCCGTCCAGGTGTTTATTGCATCAGTGGGTGGGGGGTGGATGCGGACGAGTACCCGCACGATACCAGCACGGGCGCCTCTCGTAGCACAGCGTGATGGCGTCCCCGGGGCCGCTGTCGCCCTGGACGGCGAGGCTCGAGAAAGACCTTTCAGGCGTGAATAGTTTGTTTCATTTTTGTGTTTCATATTGAATGAATATGTTTTTGAAGAAGAGTTTTGGGGCGTCCCTCGGGGCACAGCATAAAAGGGGTTGGTAGTGCACGGGGGGGGTGGCGTGGTGGGTGGGGCAATACAAGGGTATTGGTTATAGTAGTTGTTCAGTTCTGTTTCCATTATTTCGTATGTAACTTCATAGTAGACTAGAATACGTAGAACACGATTTACAGCAAGTATAGAATGTTATATATCAATAAGCAAAAAAAAGCATGATTTGCACATATATACAGCAAAAAGCTTACAGGTATTTACATCACTTCTACCATCAAATATGAACCTAAAATCTCATTCAAACATGAAAAAAATGACAATGGACAAGCTAACAAACGTGGAGGGGACAGCCTCGTATTCCTGGGATTCAGAGACTGTGTATTTTAACCGAACACAAAGGCGGCGGCTCAAATACTGCAACACAAAACAACAAAACAAAGGAGGTAAAAAGAACAGGAAAAGTGATGCAGCTGCAAGGCTTTGAAATTTCGGTGATAACTGAATGCTTTTGATGTAATTTTGTGTACAAAACAAAAGAAATGACCATTACATAATGCATCACACTTTGCCTTTCTCTCTTTTTTTTTATTAATATACAGGAAATATCCATTCTTTATCATATAACTTTGGTTTTTCTTTGTTATAATACATGCAGTGGTTCTAAAACCTGGGGGCCATGGCAAGAATTTAAGGGGGCCAGGGGTGGGCTGTTGCAAAATTATACATTTCTAAATAATGTTAGGAATCAGAATAAAAAAAATATCTTGCACCCACTGTCCTGGCAAAGAAAATTTTCTTGTTTTAATAATTAATTGATTAATCATTAAGTTGAAAATAAAATTTGTTACATAATATTGTTACGAAGTGTTGTGGTACGTGGTATGTATGTATGTGTGCGAAATTGTAATTTGTTTGTGCAGGTAGGTGTGATAGAAAACGCGGAGGAGAACGAAACGCGTATGAGAGGGTGAGAGACACGAGGGGTGAGTGAGGGTGAGTCACCGGGAGACAGAGGGAGAGAGGCGAGGGAAGGATCTCAGTGGGCCTGGGATATCACACGTAAACATGTAGGTATAATGATTCTGAACCATATACTGTTTTACTTATTTGTTCGACAATTATAAATGCGGTCGCTGTTTTTCGTGTGTGAAATATTTCTTTTTTTTTGGTATCATTGTTTTTCATGCTCATTCCGACTTAGGTATTCCTGCTTTTCTTTTTTTTAGTGCTAATATTGATGTGACTCGCTTTTTCTTATTTTTTTCAATTGGGGCAGAGCTTGTCAAAGGAGGCGTGTTCTTGCTGTAGAAAGTACATTTCAACTTGCTAGCTTGAGGTGAATGCTTATCATTTTTACTCTCTCTGTGTGTATGTTTGTGTATGACTGTGTGTGTGTTGATTTGTGAGTCCATGGATGTGTTGTGTATGTGGATATTTGTGTTTGTCATTTTATCACTGTCCTATTTAAATCTGTCCTGCATTATCATTCTTTTGTCTTATCACTTAATGTTTTTTCTGATGTTCTGTCTTCTTTTTTCCGTAGATTTGCGATGGCTATAGGTTAGTAAAAAGCGGAAGTACAGTGAAGAGTACATTAACTACGGATTGACATCAATCCTCGCTGATGGCATCGAGAAAACTCAGTGTGTACTGTGCTTCAAAGTGCTGGGGAAACGATTCTATGAGGCCTAGTAAGTTGAAGCATCATTTGCTGACCACCCCACCACAGTATGCTGAGAAAGACCCCGATTTTTTCAGGCGCCACGAAAGTAGTTGGGAAAAACAGAAACTGGATGCGATGGTGCTTTCCAAAAAACGATCTCAAGTGTAGTGGGGCATCATACGAGGTTGCCCTCGAAATAGCGAAGCAAAGAAGCCTCACACAATTTGGGGAAACCTTAATCAAAGCCATGTACTTTAAAGATGGTCAAGCGTGTTCTTTGGGGATGCAAGTGAACGTAAAATTCAACAATTTCCTTGTCAAACGACACAGTGAAGCGGGAGAATTAATGGGAAAAGTCAGATGACATAAAGGAAAAAAATGATACAGGAGATCAAATGTCTCCAACTGGTATGTTTGCAATACAGCTGGATGAGTCAACGGATGTGAGTTCTTGTGCACAGCTACTCGTGTTTGTTAGGTATGTTTCTGTGTGATATCAAGGAAGAAATCTGTTATGTACACAGCTTGAGACCACCACAACAGCAAAGATGTGATGGAAAAGCTATCTTCTTTCTTCAAAAGCTAACAGGATCCCCTGGGAAAATTGTTGTGGAGTCTGTACAGACGGGGCTCCCGCGATGCTGGGATCAAAATCAGGGTTCCCGAAGCCTGTCAAGGAAGTAGCTCCGAATGCCAAGGGGGTTAATTGTTTTTGATCCATCGTTTTGCACTGGCGTCGAAAACCCTCCCTGAGAACTTTGCAAGATCCTGGAGGCAGTGGTCAAAGCGTCACTTTGTAAAAGCTGGAGCTCTGAACTCTGTCTTTTCCAGAACCTTTGTAGAGACATGGATCCGGAGCATGAAGCTCTCCTCTTTTACTTCAAAGTGCGCTGGCTTTCCCAAAGGGGAATGTTGTGAATCGAGTGTTTGAACTTCGGGGGGAGCTAAATTGTTCCTGGAAATGCAAGGGAAAGATGATCTGTTGAGTCACTTCAATGAGGTTTTTGGGAGCCACGTCTTGCATATTTAGCAGATATATTTGAGCAGCTAAATAGGTTGAATCTGAAAGCTACAGGGCAAGGAAAGAAATGTGTTTCACCTGATGGATTGTCTTTATGGATTTCTTGCCAAGCTCCAGAATTGGGAAAGGAAAGTCCCCCCGGGGCCGGGAATGTTGCCATGTTTGAAAACCTTTCAGCTGTCCTTTACGAGAATGAAGAAGATAGTCTGCTTGACCCATTTCTTAAAACTGAAATCACTCAGCACTGAGATCCTTTGGGAAAGTGAACTTAAAAAGGTATACTTCCCAGAATTCGAGGAGGAAAGAAGGGAAGTTGGGAATGAATCCATTCTCTGGCACTCTTGATATTACTACCATTCCCAGTGATGTCAGGACGAGTTCCTGATCTCAAAAAATGATTCTGCTGCCAAATATCTCTAGGAAGAAAAATCTCTGAATGTATTCTGGTGTTCAATGCATCAGTCATATCCAAAAGTCAGTGAGATTGCACTTCGACTACTCTTGCCTTTTCAACTACTATTTATGTGAGTCTGGTTTCTCCACCTTCTACAAATCAAGAATAAGAGCCGGAACCGATTGGATGTGGACCCCGAATGAGATGTGCATTGCAGTGACACAACCTCGGATTCGTCAACTGACTGAAAAGAAAAAATCAGCCTTCCATGAGTGTGATAAAATATGCAGAGATTAATTGAACTTTTTCCCAACCAGATTCAAATTTGCTAGTGTCCGCTAGTCTTTTGTAGGCAAGTGATGTAAGTTAAGCATATCACAGAAATCTATCAAATATAAGATAATTATGACTGTAAACTTTGTAATAAAGCAAGGCTGTTCTCTTCATCAACATTTAAAAAAAAAAAAAAAAAAAAAAAATTAAACTTTTTTGGCCGGGTGGGATTTGGGAGAAAAATGAAGGGGAGCCACACGAACGTTGCGAATTCATGAAGGGGGGAATGGAGTGAAAAAGGTTGAGAACCACTGCTTTATCCACTTAAAAACTTCTAAATACATCTTTGCAAAACAACACGCTACAGGTAAAGTTACAGAATTAAGTATGAATAGGTAATATTTGTTAACATTTAATTTAATATACAGTAAAACCTCTCATATTGGGACTAATTGGGCCAAGGAGTGGTCCGAGTAATGCAAGGATCCGAATAATGGGGGGATTATATATGGGGGGATATGTGAAAAAAAAAGAAAAAAAAAAAAAAAAAATCTAGTTGTATATTTAGGAAATTTCGACCCAAAAAAAAAAAAGATCCGAGATCCGAATAATGTCAAAGTCCGAATACGAGAGGTTTTACTGTACATCTTTGCAAAACAACATATTACAGGTATAGTTACAGAATTAAGTATGAACAGGTAAAATTTGTTAACATTTAATTCCAAATATTAGTTTGGGAAAAAACCTTCAAAAGCTGCTTAAGAAAAATTACAGATTTCCGAATTAATATTGTCTTGAAATTTTGTCACGTAGGCAATATCAAAATTACCTTCAAACTACAGTCTATTTTTTTTTTACGAGGCAAAAAATGTTGTCCTCTTGCTGCTTACTGCCTGCTATTTGATGCCAGGAGAAGGGAATACTACACTTCTTCTTAATGTCAGCTGTATTTTATCATAGTTAACCCTAGTATCAGGTAAACACAGGCATCATTGACTGATATTTGATGCCAGGAGAAGGGAATACTACACTTCTTCTTAATGTCAGCTGTATTTTATCATAGTTAACCCTAGTATCAGGTAAACACAGGCATCATTGACTGATATTGATGCCAGGAGAGGGAATACTACACTTCTTCTTAATGTCAGCTGTATTTTATCATAGTTAACCCTAGTATCAGGTAAACACAGGCATCATTGACTGATATTTGATGCCAGGAGAAGGGAATACTACACTTCTTCTTAATGACAGCTGTATTTTATCATAGTTAACCCTAGTATCAGGTAAACACAGGCATCATTGACTGATATTTGATGCCAGGAGAAGGGAATACTACGCTTCTTCTTAATGTCAGCTGTATTTTATCATAGTTAACCCTAGTATCAGGTAAACACAGGCATCATTGACTGATATTTGATGCCAGGAGAAGGGAACACTACACTTCTTCTTAATTACAGCTGTATTTTATCATAGTTAACCATAGTATCAGGTAAACACAGGCATCATTGACTGATATTTGATGCCAGGAGAAGGGAACACTACACTTCTTCTTAATGTCAGCTGTATTTTATCATAGTTAACCATAGTATCAGGTAAACAACAGGGCATCATTGACTGATATTTGATGCCAGGAGAAGGGAAACTACACTTCTTCTTAATGACAGCTGTATTTTATCATAGTTAACCTAGTATCAGGTAAACCACAGGCATCATTGACTGATATTTGATGCCAGAAGGGAATACTACACTTCTTCTTAATGTCAGCTGTATTTTATCATAGTTAACCCTAGTATAGGTAAACACAGGCATCATTGACTGATATTGATGCCAGGAGAAGGGAATACTACACTTCTTCTTAATGTCAGCTGCATTTTATCATAGTTAACATAGTATCAGGTAAACACAGGCATCATTGACTGATATTTGATGCCAGGAGAAGGGAATACTACACTTCTTCTTAATGTCAGCTGTATTTTATCATAGTTAACCCTAGTATCAGGTAAACACAGGCATCATTGACTGATATTTTGATGCAGGAGAAGGGAATACTACACTTCTTCTAATGTCAGCTGTATTTTATCATAGTTAACCCTAGTATCAGGTAAACACAGGCATCATTGACTGATATTGATGCCAGGAGAAGGGAATACTACACTTCTTCTTAATGACAGCTGTATTTTATCATAGTTAACCATAGTAGCAGGTAAACACAGGCATCATTGACTGATATTTGATGCCAGGAGAAGGGAATACTACACTTCTTCTTAATGTCAGCTGCATTTTATCATAGTTAACCATAGTATCAGGTAAACACAGGCATCATTGACTGATATTTGATGCCAGGAGAAGGGAATACTACACTTCTTCTTAATGTCAGCTGTATTTTATCATAGTTAACCCTAGTATCAGGTAAAACACAGGCATCATTGACTGATATTTGATGCCAGGAGAAGGGAATACTACACTCTTCTTAATGTCAGCTGTATTTATCATAGTTAAACCATAGTATCAGGTAAACACAGGCATCATTGACTGATATTTGATGCCAGGAGAAGGGAATACTACACTTCTTCTTAATGACAGCTGTATTTTATCATAGTTAACCATAGTATCAGGTAAACACAGGCATCATTGTAAGCAGGAGACCTTAAGATAGAATGAAATTTTTGCCTTGTTAAAAAAAATACACTATTAATACCATATCTATCATGCAATTTACATAAACCGTGGCGCATTTCCCTTTGTTTTGGCAGTACAGTAAAACCTCTCATATTGGGACTAATTGGGCCAAGGAGTGGTCCGAATAATGGGTGGATTATATATGGGGGTATTTAGATGTGTAAAAGAAAAAAAAAAAAAAAAAAAAAATCTAGGTTTAGGAAATTTCGGCCCCTAAATGATGAGAAAAAAAAAAAAAAAAAAAAAAAAATTCTAGGCTAGGAAATTTCGACCCCTAAAAAAAATAATAAAAAATAAAATAAAAAAAGAAGAAGAAGAGGAGGTCCGAATAATGAGGGTCCGAATACGAGATGTTTTACTGTACAATCAATTCACTATTACATGCACCGATAATCAATACAGTAATAACCTTTGTTGACATGTTTCTCTCAATATTAAATACTTGAACATTACTTGAATTTTAAGGGAACTTTTTAATATACTGGAACATGGCTTTAATTCTAAGGGAACTTTGTAAGGGAAGGGATCTAAGGGATACTTTTAAGGGACACAGTCAACCATCTTATACCCATTAACAGCCATCTCTGTACCTGATAGATTGATTGATTTAATGCCAAAAAAGGGTAATGTGCCAGCCATCAGAGGTCATATGGCACTATGGCAAAGCATATCAAGGGTCAGGGTTAAAGAATAATAGTGAAACGATGAGGGAAGGGGAAAGAACGGAATGTTACAGCAGGATGGTTAGATCAGATGTAGGATGTGGATGTGTTGGAGGAAGGAGGTTACATTGTCCAGGGAGAAGGAGGGGGATTCCGGGAGAATGTCCGCAAGACAGGGAGGGTCGGGAAAGGGAGGCAAATGAGGGAAAGAACTGGAACCGGCAGGAGTAAGATGGGGGCAGGATATTAGGACATGTTGGACAGTGAGAGGAGCTTGACAGGGTGTGCAGAGGGTTGGGGAGGAGCTTGACAGGGTGTGCAGAGGGTTGGGGAGGAGCTTGACAGGGTGTGCAGAGGGTTGGGGAGGAGCTTGACAGGGTGTGCAGAGGGTTGGGGAGGAACTTGACAGGGTGTGCAGAGGGTTGGGGAGGAACTTGACAGGGTGTGCAGAGGGTTGGGGTGTACCTGATAGAAAAACATGACACACACACACACACACACACACACACACACACACACACCATCACATAGTTTACTCCAATAGGTGATAGTTGACAGGGGTTTAATATGTACTTTTACTTAAGGTGACAAACTCCCTCTAGTGTCTGTCTACATAGCTGGGTGGCTTAGTCAATGGTTAGGCACATTTATGAAGGAATATCTCTCTCTCTCTCCAAAACCACACACACATTCTAGGATATTATCTCTGTCTATCTGTGTCTATCTATCGGCTTTAATTTTTTTATCAACACAACAGACATTCTAGGGCTCTCTCTCTTTCTCTCTCTGTTTGTCTCTGTCTATCTTTCTCTCTCTATCCTGTCTCTCTCTGTCTGTTTGTCAGTCTGTCTATTTATTTTGTCTATCTGTCCCTCTCTCTCTGTGTGTCTCTGTCTATCTTTCTCTCTCTCTATCCTGTCCATCTCTCTTTCTCTGCCTTTTACAGGAACTTGACGCCCTGGTTATCCCCAAAGTCCATCAGCTCAGCCTTCCCGGCGACCTCAAGACAGCGCATCGCCTTCAGGAGAATGTCCCCGTCCAGGTGGTGGAACTCTGCAGGGAGGCAAAGGGCAGGACATCAACACAGGGGCCAAAGGGTAGGACATCAACACAGGGGGGCAAAGGGCAGGACATCAACACAGGGGCAAAGGGCAGGACATCAACACAGGGGCCAAAGGGTAGGACATCAACACAGGGGCAAAGGGTAGGACATCAAAAACAGGGCCAAAGGGTAGGGCATCAACACAGGGGGCAAAGGGTTTGGACATCAACACAGGGCCAAAGGGTAGGACATCAACACAGGGGACAAAGGGCAGGACATCAACACAGGGGGGCAAAGGGCGGGACATCAACACAGGGGCCAAGGGGCAGGACATCAACACAGGGGCCAAGGGGCAGGACATCAACACAGGGGGGCAAAGGGCAGGACATCAACACCCGGGGGGAAAGGGCAGGACATCAAACACGGGGACACTAGAGTCTATTTTTTTAAAAAAGGCAAAAATCCTGCCCCCCTTGCTGCTTACTGCCCGATATTTGATGCCAGGAGAAGGGAATACTACACTTCTTCTAAATCTATGCTGTATTTTATCATAGTTAACCATAGTATCAGGTAAACATAGGCATCATTTTAAGCATGAGACCTTGAAGATAGAATGGATTTTTTACCCTGTTATAAAAAATTGATTATAGCTCACCGCCCTGACCCCTCCTACCTTGCTCGGCAGTGTCGTCGCCCTGTGTGATCTCGTACAGCGTGCAGACATTGTTGATGCGACTCGTGGCTTGAGCCCAGCCATAGATCTGCTGTCCCCACTCTCCAGCGCTGCGCCACAACAGGTAACCTCTGCCGGGACAAAAACACACACACAGTAGTAGTAGTAGTAGTAGTAGTAGTAGTAGAGTAGTAGTAGTAGTAGTAGTAGTAGTAGTAGTAGTAGTAGTAGTAGTAGTAGTAGTAGTAGTAGTAGTTTATTGACAAAGCATAACACAATACACACAAAAATCTATACAAAAGAACATATTATTTTGTTTTGTCCATAATAAAACTAAATAAACAAATAAACTTGAGAGGAGCATATGAAATTACGTATACACATGGAGTACTTCATATACAAAATTGCACACACACACACACACACACACACACACACACACACACACACACACACACACACACACAAGGAAAAAATTGATAGAGAAGATCTGTTTGTGTGGGACGCTAGAAGTACAAGGGGTCATGAGAAGAAATTGAAAAGGACAACATGCAAGAGGGACATAAAAATATACAGCTTCCCGTATAGAAGCCTAGAAGCCTGGAACAACCTTGATGCAAAGTGATTAATGCAAGAAGTATCAGGACTTCAAAGGCAAGCTGGATAATAGTAGAATTTGGAGACGGGACAGTACGAGCACAGCGCTTTTCCTGCATGGTTACAACTAGCTAAATACACACAACCCCACACACACACACACACACACACACAACCCCACACACACACACACACACACACCACACGCACACACACACACGCTATTTACATATTTACATAATTTATTTTATAGGACATACAAAAAAATACCTACAACTATATAGATACCACCTATACGTTATAACAGCTATACCACCTACAGCTTAGGCCCTTTAAACTACAACTAGGTTAATACAAAATCTACTTGTATCTACAATTCCACCCTCTCCACCTATTCTTCCACCTACTATACATAAGAACATAAGAAAATAAGGAAGCTACAAGAGGCCGTGAGACCTACACGTGGTAGTTCCTGTTACTTAAAAATACCTACCCTCACCTCTCTTCCCCATCATAAATTTATCCGACTCCTTTTAAAGACCCCAATACTCTCCATGCCCTACGTCCTACTACTACCGTCGTTACGTCTAATGAATTATCCAGACTCCTTTTAAAGACCCCAATACTCTCCATCGCCCTACGTCCTACTAAAACCGTGTACGTCTAATGAATTTATCCAGACTCCTTTTAAAAACCCCAATACTCTCCATTGCCCTACGTCCATATACCGTCGTACGTCTTTAAAGAATTTATCCAGACCCTTTAAGACCCCAATACTCTCCGTCGCCCTACGTCCTACTACTACCGTCGTACGTCTAATGAATTTATCCAGACTCCTTTTAAAGACCCCAATACTCTCCGTCGCCCTACGTCCTACTACTACCGTCGTACGTCTAATGAATTTATCCAGACTCCTTTTAAAGGGCCCCAATACTCTCCATCGCCCTACGTCCTACTACTACCGTCGTACGTCTAATGAATTTATCCAGACTCCTTTTAAAGACCCCAATACTCTCCGTCGCCCTACGTCCTACTACTACCGTCGTACGTCTAATGAATTTATCCAGACTCCTTTTAAAGACCCCAATACTCTCCGTCGCCCTACGTCCTACTACTACCGTCGTACGTCTAATGGGAAATTTTTTTCCCGAAATCCTTTTAAAAGACCCAAAAATTTTTCCC